>CM052363.1:17726593-17832817 GCA_028551485.1 Casuarina cunninghamiana | reverse complement strand
AACAAACAAGATTTACTTTAAATTAAAAATAAGACAAAAAATGTAGTCTAAGAAACCATAATCTGGCTGTCTATGACTACATAGAGCAGAACATAACCGCAAAGCAGATCATCCTAGAAAGGGTCTCTCTCAACTCACTCATTATATGTTTCAAAACCTTGAACGGCATTTATAAAGGTTCAAACACCAACTGTGCGGAGGATATTTTCTCTAGAAGTCTAGAAGAGAAAGGATAATTCCGAACTGTCACCAGCCCAGGCCGTCAGGTCTGGTTACACAAGACGATCACATGTTGTGCCGTGTTGGTCTCGTGGGTCGTGCGTCGTGTAGCTGGCCAGAGTTTGCTTGTGGACATGTTTTCCATCTACCTTAAGAGAAACAGATGTTTACGAACGCAGTGACGTGAGTTGTCGAAGGGGTCCCATTCTTTGACGCGACAAATGATGATGATCGGATGACTTTGGGATCCTCGTTATCTCCGTCTGTTTCGCTTAGTTCCCATTTCAATGTCAATTTTCTCCTTTAGGCTAATAATAGATTCCCCAGGATTTGAAGTCACTGATCCCACTGTCATCTGTTCATCCTCCTTCACAAACGAACGGAATTTATGTATTGAATGGGGGATCTTAGAGAAAAAAATTTCTCCGAGGTTCCTCATCGTTCCCTTGTAATTGGGTCCTCCTTCTTATCATTTCGATAGTGGAAGTTCTCATAAGTTGTCTGAAGTGAAAAAAAGAAAAATCATAGAGATTAGATTGAATTAATTGCAAAATTAATCTCTCTTACATTACAAAAAGATGATCGAATGGAATGGGCATATGTGACTTTTTGTATTTGCAATATTTAATTATTTATTAAAAAATATATTAGATGATCATATAAGTGTGAAAATGTCTATGAAAAGCTACGTGATGACCCCTTAAGTAGCACAAAACAGGCTTGCACCTTGGCTGCTGATGAAGTGAGAAAAATTATTGTTTGTCTTGTGAAAGACCTATTTGATAACATATCCAGAAACAATTCCTTTCTTTTACAACTCAATACAAATACAATCCTAGACAACTTCAAAGTTATTTAACTTATAGGAGCTCTTATATCTGAGCTATATGACACAAAAAAGAGTTAAGAGTACTTTGAAGACTAGTTAAAGGGAGACTATTGTTAAAGGCTTGGTAAAGAAAATTCTATTATCTGTTTTCTTCAAAAATTATATGTTACTCCCAAAGTAAAACTCATTATGAATTGTTATGTCACGATTGAGAAAAGGCCATAAGACATCTATAACAGAAGCCAACTTTTGTTGTGTTTTGTAGCTAAAAACATATACATATGTGGTCGTAACACAACCACGTATACAGACAAGAAGATGGAGAAATGAATGCTAAGAGAAGATAGTATGAAAAAGAATCAAATCTCTGAGGCAAAGAATTTAGGTGTAATATCAACCAATAACATGATAATAAAAGAATAGTTAGGCAACAATCAAGTATTGCCAATTCTTGAAGTATACAATGGAGACTAACATGGTTGTCACAAGTGATGCATAAGATGACATTGAAGGTTGATTTGGATAGCAAGAAAGCATGTCAAATATGATTAATCAGAACATATGACCATTTGAGTAGTTGCGACAAAAGTAAAACACAAGGCTAAGGAAGGGAAAACCCTAACCTCATGTAGGATTCAACTGAGGTTTGAACCTATAGTTGTATTCTCTAGTAGGAGATAATTTTGATAGGATGACAATATTATCTTCACCAGAAGCCAATTAAACCAGGTGATGCAATATTTAAATCATGAAGGCGAGGCAACATTAGTCATGCAATTGCAAACATAGGCCACATATTTTTACCTTATCAGAGGATCGTTGTTAAAAACAAGTTACTCCACTATGCTGGTTAATATTTCTAGCTTAAATCTATAATGGCACCAAATTTTGAAAAAATAAAGTCCCATGAAGTTTGCATCTAAAGATTACCATTACTAATGCTAAGAATTGAGCAAAATAACAATCTATTAAGCTTTGGGAAATAGATAAAAGAAAAAAGGGAAATGCATAACAGTTAATATAAATAAAGTTCTAGCCCAACATAATGATAGAAAGAGGATTGAAACACCATACCAAAAAGAAATTTTAGTGCATTTATCAAATGTGGAAAAGGGAGAAATTTTGGTATGTGTAGTTTCACCTACAAGAAGGAAAACTGAGGCTTTCTCAATATTTAGGTAGAAAACTGATGCATTGCATTTATGTTGTAAAGGGATTTTAAACAAGATACTTGTTAGGAATTATGTAGTCACACACCAAAACCAAGCTACATGGGTTCTTCCTTGTATAGGGCATGTGCTAAACACATGTTTTGAAAGTGGGCCATGGTTTTAACTTGGTATTAGAGCTAGGTTACATTTGGGTCAAACTATTGACCTAAAAAATTAACAAAAAAGAGAGATGAAAAAGGTATACAAAGATAGGCCTAAACTTTCTTACATGATTAGTGAGAAAGTACATGAAAAGATACTTCATTGTGTTGGAAACAAGTAGAGAATGAACTGCCTCACATTTAGGAGGAAGAATGGGCAATCTATTTTGTTTTTGATTGATTTGGAAAAAGACGAAAGTGCCAATTTGCCAAGAGTGAGGACCAATTGAATCATTAGAGAAGAAAGTCTATAGCAATTTTGTAATCCCAGAAGGTTGGTAAATTTTCAAATATTACACAAGTTGAGTAGAAGTTGGGGAAAACTTCACTTCCACGGACTCTATTACTGGGAGATTTGTCAATTTCCATCTACATTAACTGTTTTGTCAATCCTAAACAATTATAAAATTGAATCTTAGACCTCGTTTTTAAACAATTCTTTTCTTTCTCTAGTCGTGTCGTTGCTGACAAAAGAAATTCTATAAAATGGGAGAAATCATACACGGATCAAGGCAATAAGTATATGTTAACCTAGACATAAAATACTAACAAACAAGATTTACTTTAAATTAAAAATAAGACAAAAAAAAAGTAGTCTAAGAAACCATAATCTGGCTGTCTATGACTACATAGAGCAGAACATAGCCGCGAAGCAGATCATCCTAGAAAGGGTCTCTCTCAACTCACTCATTATATGTTTCAAAACCTTGAACGGCATTTATAAAGGTTCAATCGCCAACTGTGAGGAGGATATTTTCTTTAGAAGTCTAGAAGAGAAAGGACAATCCCGAACTGTCACCAGCCCAGGCCGTCAGGTCTGGTTACACAAGACGATCACATGTTGTGCTGTGTTGGTCTCGTGGGTCGTGCGTCGTGTAGCTGGCCAGAGTTTGCTTGTGGGCCTGTTTTCCATCTACCTTAAGAGAAACAGATGTTTACGAACGCAGTGACGTGAGTTGTCGAAGGGGTCCCATTATTTAACCCGACAAATGATGATGGTCGGATGACTTTGGGATCCTCGTTGTCTCCGTTTGTCTCGTAGTTATATGCACGTTTGTCCGTATTTTGTTAATATTGAAATACGTGAGTTTATTCATAAAAAATAAGAAAATATAAAATTTTAAAGATATATACCAGTATTATAATTTATATAAGAGAAAATAAAATTTAAAATTTTTTAACTATAACACAATGAAATAGTTAATTGAGAGAGTTTAACGTTCATAAATAGAAATACCTTTACTTAACTTACATTCAGATGGGAGTTGTCGAAGGGTCCGTTCTTTAACCCGACAAATGACGATGGTCAGATGACTTTGGGATCCTCGTTGTCTCCGTCTGTCTCGTCGTTATATGCACATTTGTACATATTTGTTAATACTGTGGCTTCTTCTTACATCTTACTTGACTTATCTTCAGCTTAATGTTTAAGTAAGATACAAATAATATAAGAAAATCTCCAGGCCGCTTCCTTTTTCAATGTCGTGCAGCGCTTCCTCTCTATCTCCCGCTATATAATACCTCTACTTGTGTGGCCAGATTTTCATTACTGTTCCATATCAGAAACAGGCTAACATGGAAGATGTCTTTTTATACTCATCCCCCTTGCTTCTTATCGCGCTCCTTGCTTTCAAGCTCTACCTTCAGACGAGAAGACAAACCCAAAACCTCCCTCCTAGCCCTCCATCTCTACCGGTTCTTGGTCATCTCCATCTCGCTAAAAAACCCCTCCACCGTACTTTCCAAACCCTTTCGCAGAAATACGGCCAGATTTTCTCCCTCCGATTTGGTACCCGCCTCGTGGTTGTCGTATCGTCCCCATCCGGAGTGGAAGAATGCTTCACGAAGAACGACGTCGTCCTGGCGAATAGACCTGAGTCACTAACGACCAAGCACTTAGGCTACAATAACACCACCATGGCATCATCCCCTTATGGCGACCACTGGCGCAATCTCCGCCGTATTAGCACCCTCGAGATCTTCTCAACCAACCGCCTCAACATGTTCCTGGGCATCCGAAGGGATGAGGTCACGCGCTTCCTACGTAAACTATCTAGTAACTCATACCAAGATTTTGCCCACGTGGAGCTGAAATCACTACTCACAGGTCTCACCTTCAACATCATAATGAGAATGCAAGCGGGGAAGCGTTATTACGGGTACGGAGAAGATGTGAAGGACGAGGAAGAGGCGAGACAGTTCAGGGAGATAATGAGAGAGTCGATGGAGAATGGAGGTGCATCGAATCCTCAAGAATTCGTTCCCATTTTGCGATGGATTGATCATGGGGGTTTAGAGAAAGCGTTGAGGAGGCTGGCCAAAAAAACGGATGATTTCTTGCAAGGTCTTATTGATGAGAAGAGGAGTAAGGAGGAGGAGGGAAAAACTGTGATCGACCATCTTCTTTCTTTGCAGAAATCACAGCCGGATTATTATACAGACCAGATAATCAAAGGGCTTGTTTTGGTAAGTGTAAGCAGATTTCTTTTTCAAGGTTTCTCTCCAGTTTGTTTTCTTTTTTTCTTTTTTGAAGTTCTATTTATTTCTATGGTTAAGAAGTCGTCGAAGTAGATAAACCTAGCGAGAAATTGTGGCTTCGTGCATGATAAACCTAGCAAGGAATTTTGGCTTCATGCATGCTAGCTTGAAGAATGGGGCGCTCCCCATGGAATGCCATCAGCCACAACAATTGACTTACTCTTCCTTTTATTTACAAGTCTGATACCTATTTGTACGGAACAGAACTTGCTGCTTGCAGGGACCGAGACATCAGCGGTGACGTTGGAATGGGCCATGTCTAATCTTCTCAATCATCCCGATGTTTTGAAGAAGGCTAGAGCTGAGCTAGACAGCTACGTTGGACAAGAAAAATTGATTGAGGAATCAGATTTCTCTAATTTGCACTACCTTTCAAGTATAATCTCAGAGACCCTTCGATTGCACCCCGCCGCCCCACTGTTACTACCCCATTGTGCCTCAGATGATTGCACAATTGGAGGATACGATGTACCACGTAACACGATGTTATTAGTCAATGCATGGGCGATACATAGAGACCCCACGTTGTGGGAGGATGCGACGCGTTTTAAGCCGGAGAGATTTCAAAGCGGGGAGGCGGAGGCACACAAGTTGCTGCCGTTTGGGATGGGGAGGAGGGCTTGTCCTGGGGCCGGCCTTGCCCAGCGGACGGTGAGTTTGACGTTGGGGTCATTGATTCAGTGCTTTGACTGGAAGAGGGTAAGTGAGGAAGAAGTTGACATGACCGAAAGTCACGGGCTCACCATGCCCAAGGCAGTGGCACTGGAGGCCATGTGCAGGGCACGCCCGATTATGACCAAACTTATTTCCAAGTCTGTGGATGACGTTTGAACAATGTCTTTGAGCCAAGGTACCGTGAGATGAGATATTGTAGATAAGATGGGCCAAGGTTGCTATCCTGTATCTACCCGTCTTTTTCTTTTATAGTTTCTCGTTGGCTTGTAATGAACTAAACAACTTCGCTTATGGAGTAAGAGTGGATTTGAGTACATAAGCTGTAGGACGCAAACCCATTCAATTTCATAGGAGGATTTGAGAAACAACTTAACCAAAAGTTCTTCACGTTATGCATTCAAAAGTAGGTGCAATTAGAATTTAGACATTAGAGAAAATAATATGCATATAACTCATATTGTCTTTGCCAACATCTAAAGTCTCCATGTTATTCAAGCATCTATTATTGCTATACAATGTTACGTATTACAAAGAGAATCAAGAATGGTAAGAAAATGGAAAAGAAAGATGAATATGTCCAATCAATTTATTAGAAATGACAATAAATTGTAGATATATATATTGAGTCTAATCATATAATAAGAAGACTCAATCTTTTTTTTTTTTTTTTTGGTAAAAGGGGGTTTTGAGGATTATAGGACGTTGTACCTAAGACTTAGATCTTTGATGGCCAAAGCTTACCATCGAACTATTAGCCTCTTGACAAAACCCCTGAATCTTAACTTTTTAGAGTTGGGAGGCATACAAGAGTATCAAAATAGAGAAAGCATGAATGGGAGAAATTCTGTATATTGATAATGTCATACCTAATTACATGAACTTAACCTGTATATATACAGGATTAAACCTATCTATACATGGAAAACCTAATAATTGCATATATTTGAAAATAATTACATTAAATCCAAATATTCTCTATAGCTGGCAATATTGGTATTTTGGCAATGTAATATTCTCATTAACACTCCCCTCAAGTTGGAGATTTGAACAAATCAAATACTCCGAGCTTGGAGAGAAGATGCCAATGTTGCTTGCTGCATAGTGCCTTTGTGAACATATCCGCTGGTTGTTCTCTAGTGGAAACATGACGTGTCGCAATGATTCTTCACTGTAATTTCTCTCTAACATAATGACAGTCGACCTCAATATGCTTTGTTCTTTCATGAAAGATTGGATTGGCCGCAATTTTCTCTGTTGCTTCATTATCACAAAATAGGAGTGCTGGTCGTCGAAGATAGAAACCAAAATCCTTTAGTAATCCCATGATCCATACTATCTCACAAGTCGTTACCTGCATGACTCAGTATTCTGCTTCAGCGGATGACAAAGAAACAGTAGGTTGCTTCTTTGATCGCCAAGATATCAATGAGTCCCTAAGCATTATGCAGAAACCTGTAGTAGATCGTCGTGTCATAGGGCAAGTGCTATAGTCTGAGTCACAGAAAGCTTTAAGCTCCAATTTGGATGATGTAGGGAACATGAGGCCAAGACCTGGACAACTCTTCAGATATCTAATCATTCTCATGGCTGCTTCCATGTGGGATTGCTTAGGTGCATGCATGAACTGACTGAGTAATTGAACGGGAAATGTGATGTCAAGTTGGGTAAGGGTCAAATATATTAACCTGCCAACAAGCCTTTGGTAAACCGATGGGTCTTCAAGTGGTGGATCATGACTTTCTTCTGGTGAGCTAGCATCATATTCAACACTCGTGAATTTCTTGTTCTGCTCCATGGGAATCAATGAGGGTTTTGACCCAGCTAATCCTGCTTTATAAATGAGCTCCAAGGTGTATTTGCGTTGGCTAAGGGAAATCCCATGTGGTGAGCGAGCAATCTCGATACCAAGGAAGAACTTGGAGTGTCCAAGATCTTTCGTGGAAAAGGTGGAGTTCAGATAGTTCTTCAAGTCGGAGATGGCTGCCTAATTATTCCCTGTGATCAAGATATCATCAACATAGATAAGTAGGGCAATGAAAGAGTTACCCTGAGATCGTACGAAGAGAGAATAGTCATGTTAGGATTGTCGAAAACCATAGGTGGTGAGAGCAGTAGTGAATTTAGCATTCCACTGGCTGGAGGCTTGCTTCAACCCATATAAGGATTTGTGCAATCGATAGGCCAAACCCTCCCCCTGATTGCGAAATCCAGGGGGAAGAGCCATATACACTTCCTCGTGAAGGTCTCCATGAAGGAATGCATTCTGAACATCCATCTGAAATAAAGGCCAATGATGGACAACAGCAATAGTAATGATGAGCCGAACAGTGACATGTTTGGCAATGGGAGAGAAGGTATCCTGGTAATCAAAACCTTCCCGCTGGCTATATCCTTTGGCCACAAGACGGGCCTTGTACCACTCAACAGAACCATCAGCACGATATTTCACCTTGTATACCCATTTACAGCCAACTGTACGTCGACCAAGAGGAAGAGTGACCACATCCCAAGTGTGATTTGCCTTAAGAGTAGTGAGCTCATGATCCATGGCAACAACCTAATTAGGGTCCTTAACAGCCTCATGGAAAAAATAGGGTTCAAGAATGGCAGAAATAGAGGCAATGAAATGTTGGTGATGAGGGTGGCAATGTTGAAGCGAAATATAATTGGAGATGGGATATAGGGAAGAAGAGTTAGAAGAAGGTAAGGTGGGACAAAGATAATCGGTGGTCCAAATGGGAGGTTTGGTGGGGTGAGTGGAGCGGTGAGGAAGAAGAGAAAAGGAAGGTAGAGAGTCTAATGCCGGAGGGGGTGAGGGTTCATTGGGAGGCAGAGTGACATCCAAAAGGGTATCGGGAGGAGAAGGTGGTAAGGTGGAGATAGTGAGAGGCTCAGGGGAAATAGGGTCTGTAAAAATAGGGTCATCCATAGGGAAAGAGGAAGGAGAGTGGGATTCCTCGGGAGGGACGATGGGAGCAGAGGAGCGAGCAAGGTAGTCAGGGGACGAAGGTTCCTGCAAAGCAAAAGGAAAAATATCCTCACGAAAAATGACATCTCGACTAACAAAATTTTTTCTAGTGGCGGGATCGTAGAGCTTGTAGCCTTTTTGATAAGAGGGATAACCAAGGAAAATGCAGGGAAGTGCACGAGGGCTAAATTTGTCACGAGCACCAAGAGTAGTGGCAAAACATTGGCAACCAAAGACACGGAGATGGTCAAGGAGGGGGGGTTTACCAAAAAGACGTTCATAAGGAGTGATCCCACCAAGAGGAGAAGAAGGAAGACGATTGATGAGGTAGGTGGCAGTAAGAATACATTCACCCCAAAAACGAGGAGGGAGATGAGATTGAAAAAGTAAGGCTCGAGCAATGTCTAAGAGATGACGATGTTTGCGCTCAATGACGCCATTTTGTTGAGGAATGTGGACACACGAGCTTTCGTGAAGAATGCCGTGAGAACGAAGAAAAGAGGAGCACTTAGATGAAAACAATTCGGTGCCATTATCAGAGCGGATGCGTTTGACAGTGGAACCAAATTGAGTGCGAACCATTTAAAGAAAAATTTGAATTTTGGAAAATACTTGGCTTTTAAATTGGAGAAGGAAAGTCCAAGTAGCTCGGGAGAAATCATCGACAATAGTTAAAAAATAGTGAGCACCATCATGAATGGGGTGTTTGTGAGGGCCCCACACATCCATGTGAATGAGTTTAAAAATAGTATGTGTGGCAGAGGTGCTTGAAGGAAAAGGCACACAGGTTTGTTTGGTGAACGGACAAATGTCACAAGAGAAAAAATTCGGGCAGGAAATAACGTGACCATTTGTAAGATATGATTTTAAAAAAGAATGACCAAGTCATTTGCGCCAAAGTGAATAATTGTTATTAGAAGAAATAAAATTACAAGCAGGAGTCTTCTATTTATTACAAGGAACAAATGAAAAAGAAGACAAATAACGAGAAAAAACGGAATGAAATGAGTCTGGGATATCATGGCACAAAAAATAAAGTCCCCCTTCAGCCTTGCCAAGCCCCATCAACACCCCAGTCGTATGGTCCTGAAAAACACAGAATTTATCGAAAAAAATGGCAATACAATTATTATCACGGGTTAGTTTACGGATGGATAAAAGGTTGTGCCTAAAACGAGGGGCAAAAAGGACATTATTTAAATGTAAATGAGGGTTGGGTTGAAAATGTCCGATATGTGTAACGGGACTACGGGTTTGATTGGGTAAATGAATAAATATGGGGGATGCACATGGATGAGAATTATGTAAAAGATGCAAATCACAAGTGATGTGGTCACTGGCCCCTGAATCGATAATCCAATTAGATAAAAATGAGTGAGGTGAAGAAATATTACCGATGAAATTGGCACTAGCATCAGAAGGGCCTGGTTGATTGAGAAGGGCCTGGTTGATTGAGAAGGGCCATCAATTTTTGTTGTTGATCAGATGTCAAAGTAAACCTAGTAGAGCTACCAATAACGCTCCCAGGAGCAAGAGAAGTGGGGCCCAATAGGCCCACACTAGGGTAAGGAGGTGGGGATGGGCCGTTATAAAAAGATGGCCCACTATGAGTATAAAGGGCGTCCAAGTGTTGTGGCCCAAAGCCCAATGGGTTGGGATGTTCATCAAGTGCAGTATGATGGGCCATAGGACTAGGCCCAGTGGGCTTGCGGCGAGGCCCAGAGCGCTGCTTGGGCTTCCAACCCTGTGGCTATCCAACGAGGAGGAAACAAGACTCACGAACATGGCCGGGCTTTTTACAGTGGGTACAATGAACCATAGAGGAATCAGGCCCAAGTGTGCTAGATCCAGGAGATGAGCGCCCAGGCCCGTAAGGCTCATGCAGCCCGCCTGGCCCACTTGGCCCGCCAGGCCGGTGCGAAGCAGCAGGGAGCCCAAGCGGGGACTGCGACCCCCAATTGGAAGAGATGCCGTCACCACCACCCGAGAGGCTACCGGCGGTGTAACGAAGGCTGGAGAAACCGGAAGGGTCACTGGAGTGGCCACTAGAGTCGAGACGCTACTGGAGTTCCTGCTTCGACATCGCGTAGGTCTGCTCTAGAGAGGGCAGAGAGTCATGAGAAAGGATGTTCATGCGCAGGTTCATGAACTCGTCTGGCACGCCGCTGATGAACTTCATCGATCGGTTCTCTTCATTGTATTCACGAAGCCAATCATTGATCTTGCACGTACAACCCCCGCAAGAACACCAAACAGGGGGCTGTTATGCGTCAAGGTCACCCCATAGATCATGGAGACGGATGTAGAAGCACATCAGATCGTCACTGGTGCAGCCGCCGGTGAGTTTGAGGTAGGCGATGGCTTGTTGAAGCCCAAATCGCTAAGTGCTGGAGACCTTTTCAAAGGAATCGCGCAGCAAGGACCAGGCTTTCACGACTGTCAGCTGATGAAGAATCATGCTCTCCAGGGACGAATCGACGAAATTGATTAGCCAAGTTTTGACCATAGTGTGACATTGGTCCCAACGCTGCACATCGGTGCCATCGCCGTCCGGCCGAGAGAGAGAGCCGGTGAGGAAGCCCAGTTTATTCCGGGCGAGAAAGACGGTGTGGATTTGATCCGCCCACAGGTGATAATTGCTTTCGCCGACTAAACGGCGAGAAATGACACTGCTGGTTTGCAAATCGGCAACGGTAAGGAGGTAGGGGTCAGAAGAGAGGGCGGGAAAAGCACTTCCGGCGGTAGAAGAAGCGTTTGCAGCGGTCGAATCAGACATGGTGCAGCAGCTAGGGTTCGGGGCTGATTTCGTGAATTTGAAGAGGGGAAAGGGCAAAACAGGAAAGACGGGCTAAACGGGTCGGTGCAAAGTCGGGTAGGGTAAAGGTAATAACGGGTTGACGGTGCGAGTAAGAGAGATAAAAGATCGGGTGGAAGGGTAGGTTTGTTTTTTAAAAAACGGCAACAGAGATGACCACTCGGCTAGGGTTCAATAGTGAAAAAAAAAATGCGGAAGAAAAAAAGAGCTTAGAATCGTTAGGTTCTTGATACCATATCAAAATAGAGAGAGCACGAATGGGAGAAATTCTGTATATTGATAATGCCATACCTAATTACATGAACTTAACCTGTATATATACAGGATTGAACCTATTTATACATGGAAAACCTAATAATTGCATATATTTGAATATATTTACATTAAATCCAAATATTCTCTATAGCTGGCAATATTGGTATTTTGGCAATGTAATATTCTTATTAACAAAGAGAAACAATTAAAACAAATCATATACCATATAGATATGAGTCAACTCAATTTATCGAAATAATTATCTTTCAACAAATACATGGAAAACAATTAATGTAAGTCATTGAAAAGATAAACAAGAACAAAAAGAAATTGAAAACCTGCAAAGCAATCTACAAAACAATACACATGTACGGACAAGTTTTTTTGTTAAAGGTTTCTGCATTATTCAAAAAGATGGTGGCATTTACAGTTTACAACAAACTTGATTTGAACTCAATAATGACCAGATGAAAAAGTCTATGGATTAATCTCCCTTCTTTTTCTAGCTTAAGAGCTTTCCTAAGCAGAAACTCACTGCCTTCTCAAGGAACCATAGCAAGCACAGAAAACAAAAGATATGATCCACAAAAGAAAGTCCAGCATCCAAAACTGTTGTCACCATCTTTTATGTCTAAGGAAGACTAACTGCCAAGTTGAACTCACTAACATTAAAAGAGAAAACAGAAAACTAACAAATATAAGAACTAAACTTGCCTAAAAAGGAAGGAGAACAAAAGATAGGCAAGGGGACAGAGGGTCTACACAGAATCTCCATTATCAAACAATAACATAAGAAAAAACTGCCCATTCCACAAAATTTATAGCAATCAATCTCATATCAAGGCACATAAAGAAATTAATCTTAAGGAATGATCAGAAATTCTAAAAGGATAAGAAAACAAAAGAAAGAAACAATTATCAGTCTCGTACTAGCATTCTGAAGGCATTGATATAACCTTATTAAAGGCTAAAATAATTTTTGGTGGGTCTTGCCACTCGTGTAATGTGGGTCAACTTCAATTTACTTGCAGAAGCAAAGCGGTTGTAGAAGGCAATAGGATATGCCATTCATTGCTCATACTAGTCAGTAGAACTAATGGAGAAACAAACATGTAAGGTGATAAGCATTGTTTTTTACTAGTCATAAGCCTGATTTACCTTCAAAGTTTGTCCACACCTCTGAATTTTGGCTAGAAGCGCTTGATTTGTAACTAGGCATAATATATTCTTGACATGATCCAGATTAACCAGCTTACTGGCGGTTACCAACAAAATGAGCATTTTTTAACACTAATTGTCCAAGATTTGCTTTGCCTAATATCCACTAACATCTCCTGGTCCATTACTAGATTCTATGGTCCAAGAGAAATGAAGATTAGGTGGATATAACCAGTAGAAAAGTTGGAAAATTCAGAATGAATTGAAAAAACTTTTAGGCTTAAAAAACTACTGCGTTGGGTTGATGCAAGTTATTTTAATCCTTGGATTCCTCAACTACTTTAAATCCATTGGTAGCTACAGAGCTTTGATCAAATTCTCTGGCGCCATCTCTAGTAGCGGACTTTTGAGTAGACATTGTCTTTCCCTCTCCACCAGCGTAGCTTTGCACGGGTTCGTTTGAACCTTGCTCAACAGGAAAGTCTAAGTCAAAAGCAGGTCTTCCATCTTCCATCATATTCTTCATTGTGTCCTCCAAATCATCCTAGTTCAAATTTCGCAGAATTTTTGGTAGTGACAAGCCACTGCTGTCTGGACGCTTAGTTCCCATTTCAATGTCAATTTTCTTCTTTAGGCTAATCATAGATTCCCCAGGATTTGAAGTCACTGATCCCACTGTCATCTATTCATCCTCCTTCACAAACGATCAGAATTTATGCATTGAATGGAGGATTTTAGAGAAAAATATTTCTCCGAGGTTCCTCATCGTTCCCTTGTAATATGGGCTCTCCTTCTTATCATTTCGATAGGGGAAGTTCTCATAAGTTGTCTGAAGTGAAAAAAAAAAAAAGGAAAAATCATAGAGATTAGATTGAATTAATTGCAAAATTAATCTCTCTTACATCACGAAAAAATGATTGAATGGAATGGGCATATGTGACTTTTTGTGTTTGCAATATTTAATTATTTATTAAAAAATATATAAAATGAGCATATAAGTGTGAAAATGTCTATGAAAAGCTACGTGATGACCCCTTAAGTAGCACAAAATAGGCTTGCACCTTGGCTGCTGATGAAATGAGAAAAATTATTGTTTGTCTTGCGAAAGGCCTATTTTATAACATATCTTGAAACAATTCCTTTCTTTTACAACTCAATACAAATACAATCTTAGACAACTTTAAAGTGAGTTAACTTATAGAAGCTCCTATATCTGAGCTATATGACACAAAAAAGAGTTAAGAGTACTTTGAAGACCAATTAAAGGGAGACTATTGTTAAAGGCTTGGTAAAGAAAATTCTATTCTTTGTTTTCTTCAAAAATTAGATTTTACTCTCAAAGTAAAAATCATTATGAATTGATATGTCAGGATTGAGAAAAAGGCCATAGGACATCTATAATAGAAGCCAACTTTTGTGGTGTTCTGTAGCTAAAAACATATACATATGTGGCTGTAACACAACCATGTATACAAACAAGAAGATGGAGATATGAATGCTAAGAGAAGATAGTATGAAAAAGAATCAAATCTTTGAGGCAAAGAATTTAGGTGTAATATGAAACAATAACAAGATAATAAAAGAATAGTTAGACAATACAGAGTTTACCAAGGTTCTCTTGACCTTGCATGACCACAAATCAAGTATTGCCAATTCTTGAAGTATACAATGGAGACTAACATGGTTGTCACCAATGATGCATAAGATGACATTAAAGGTTGATGTGGGTAGCAAGAAAGCATGTCAAATATGATTAATCAAAACATATAACCATTTGAGTAGTTGGGATAAAAGTAAAACACAAGGCTAAGGAGAGGAAAACCCTAACCTCATGTAGGATTCAACTAAGGTTTGAACCTATAGTTGTATTCTTTAGTAGGAGATAACTTTGATTGGATGACAATATTATCTTCACTAGAAGCCAATTAAACCAGGTGATGCAACATTTAAATCATGAAAGCGAGGCAACATTAGTCATGTAATTTCAAACATAGGCCACAATTTTTAACTTATTAGAGGATCATTGTTAAAAACAAGTTACTCCACTATGCTGGTTAATATTTCTAGCTTAAATCTCTAATGGCACCAAATTTTGAAAAAATAAAGTCCCATGAAGTTTGTATCTAGAGATTACCATTACTAATGCTAAGAATTGAGCAAAATAACAATCTATTAAGCTTTGGGAAATAGATAAAAGAAAACAGGGAAATGCATAACTATCAATATAAATAAAGTTCTAGCCCATCATAATGATAGAAATAGGATTGAAATACCATACCATAAAGAAATTTTAATGCATTTATCAAACGTAGAAAAGGGAAAATTTTTGGTATGTTTAGTTTCACCGATAAGAAGGAAAATAGCAGCTTTCTCAATATTTAGGTAGAAAACTCATGCATTGCATTTATGTTGTAAAGGGATTTTAAACAAGATACTTGTTAGGAATTATGTAGTCGCACACTAGAATCAAGCTATGGGTTCTTCCTTGTATAGGGCATGTGCTAAACACATGTTTTGAAAGTGGGTTATGGTTTTAACTTGGTAACGAATCTAGGTTACATCTAGGTCAAACTATTGACCTAAGAAAATAACAAAAAAGATAGATGAAAAGGTATATAAAGATAGGCCAAAACCTTCTTATGTGATTATTGTTTTTCTTTCTTTTTCTAATTCAACCTCCACTTGTTAAGGACAAAAAATGACTTGAAAATTTGAGGGTTTAAAGGACTAAACTTCCCTAAACAGGAAAAAAAAAAAGACTTTCCATTGGCTTGTGATTTTTAGCTGCATAAAGCATAAGGAAATGCAGAGAATACATTTTGAAAATATTTTCACAAAACAAATAGAGTCCTAGAGATGTTATAATCTATTAATAAATCTAGTGGTATCCTAGATACAACACATCTAAACTTACAATGGAAGATGACTCTAATGTAACAAAATCTAGAATATTTCTATATATTTTACTCTAGCCTAATAAGATTACTTAGTTTGTGCAAACTAGATAGAAATGGAATATTGTAAGACCACTAACAAACCAAACAGCTAGTAAGTAGTACACCATTAGGAAATTCGATGGAATATCATGTGACATACCTTTCCAAAAATTGCCTTTCCTTTTAAGAATGATGATCAAAGAAAAATGAACACGTATGCACAAGATTGTTGTTGTTAAGATGAACAAGAAGGACCAATAGTTATGCTACAAGCAAATTAACATACATAAGTGTTGGATCTTATAACCACCTAAGAAGGGGGGTGAATTAGGTTTATCAAAAATCTTTTGGTCATTTTCATTTTTTTATGTTAAATAATCAAGACAACAAACAAGATTATCACACAAGACAAAGATACAGATTTTTGAAAGGTGATTCGGCCTAAGCCACCTCGGCACCTACTCCACCCCACTCTAGTAACAACTTGCTAGTAACAACTTGCTAGTAACAACTTGCTAGTAACAACTTGCTAGAGTTGTTTTCCAATCAATTCACAAATTGATTACAAGGGAGAACCACTCCCTAAATCCCAGTTGAAAATTCTCTCCCTAAAAATTTCAACAAAAAGTAGCAATTAGGTACAATTTCGAATTCAGCTTCTATAAGATATAAATTTAAGTTCAAAAGCTTCAAACAAGTGTTAATATAGCATGATATGGACAAAAACCCCAAATTTACATAAACGCTATCATTGTTCACTCTTATGAAATCAACTTAAATAAGATATGAAATAAAGAGCTATCTGATTTCCTAGCAAGTGTATGAAAGCATTAATAAGCTCATAGTAGAATTACCAAAATGTAGAACCAATTTATTTGAGTTTAAAGATGCTTGAGTGAAGAATATATGTTTCTCAAAGAAACTTGCTTTTCTTTAAGAATTTTGGACCAACCTATAACAATGAGTAAAATGCACTTAAATAGCTTCAAAATAACTCACATTTCACTTCAAGAAGCTTCAATCAAAAAATTGGAGGTGTAGATAGGCCAACTGATTAGCATGATTTTACAGAGTCATGAGGGTCCTTTGCCCAGTGATGTGGAGAAAAGCCATATAAATACCGTAGAGGAAATAACCCTAATGAGTGGCAAGCAAGTGGGAGAAGATGATGCTGACACAAACATTTTCAAGGAAATGGATAAGGATGTTAGCACACAACAAGATGAGGTACCTAGGAGCAAGCTTGTTCTAGAAAATCCTATGCCTTTTATGCCTCTAGCTCCATTTCCCCAAAGATTCCAACAATGTGAAAGAGATAAGTAGTTTTTGGAATTCCTTGATATATCATTAAAACTATACATTAACATTCCTTTTGCAGATGCTCTAGTTCAAATATTCAATTGTGCAAAATTTTTGAAAGAGACACAGGAGAACAAAAGAAAGCTGGAAATATATGAGATGGTGGTGTTGATTGTAGAATGCTCAACCATCATGCAACACAAGCTGTCTCCTAAATTGTTGGAGTTCCATCCTCTTTGAGCAACAATATGGAGGATAGTTTGGCTAAAAACTATAAAGCAAGCGCTTCTTGGAGGCAACCCAAGTATTTTATTGATCTTTTGGTTAGAAAGCTGTCACCACATTCTCATCACAACTCCATGTTGATAGCATGCAATCAGGAGGGTTTTCCCTGTTCCTTCCTTACTATTGCTTTATTTTCTTTTCACATTGAGGAGAATGGTTCATTTAAGTTTAGGGGTGTTGTTGTTGTTGTTGAAAGTGTGTTGTTATGTATTGGAAGTGTTTTCTATTGTGTTGTATGTGTGCTAGAAATGTTGTATTGTGTTGTGTTGAAATTTTATGTTTTATGTTAAAAGTTGTTAGGTTAAAAGTCTATTTTTTATGTAAAATATCTTTTGTGTTTGACCATGATTGCCATGATTGGATATTTTATTGTGAATTCTTGGCAATTCTTAGGGAGATGTAGATTTTGTTCAAACTTGTAATTGTGGTATGATGTAAGTGTGATTTTGATTATGTTGATTCACTTATTGAGCACTAAAAGTCTACATTTTGTTGAAATTGTGTGTATCTCTAAAGAACATTCATGTGAAGTGTGTGATTTTCTTGGATCTCACCCAAATCTTAGAATTTGCTTGATTTCCTCTTGAAGTGAAATCCTAGGTTGCATCTAACTAAAAAAATAATTTAAGCCATCTTTGGATCGATTGAGCCTTTCAAGCTAACATTATTTACTTATCCCTAGTCACCCTACTGAGCCTTGCTTTTTTCCTAATTTTGTTAAATGACACCTATATATGATATCTCTTAGCCTTTTGATCAATTTATCTTATTTTCCTATTCCCGTGAACATATTAACTTCTAATATGTACAAGCTAACTTGATCGTAAGAGAAGTTGAGGAGAAGGATGTCGTATGGGAAGAAATTAATTAAAATGATTGTGTGTGGCACAATTTGTTGTTTCTGCCAATATTTGTGCAAACGCAAATGCAAAAAGAATAAGAAGAAGAAGAAGAAGAAAAGCATTTGCTTTAGGATAGAATAATCTCATTATCTTTTGTTAGGTTCAAGTCACATTGTTTCTAAAAAATGCATTTAAGCATTGTCATTGAATATCATTAGTAAGGGAGGATTGAGGTGACTATGCTTAAATAATGTTATTCTGCTTTATTGTTGCCCACATAGTTATGGCTTTTTGTTAGTGTCAAAGCATTATTGGACAGGAAAAAATGAGAATAAATGGTGGCAAAAAGATCATCTTCATGGAGTAAAAAGGTAGAGAGGGGCTAGAAGAGTTTTAATGAGATCCTAGAAAGTAATGTGTTCATGAGTTATTTAAGCTTGAATGACTTTTATCTTACCCTTAATCCAGCCTTGCATTACAAGCTTATGAAAGTCCAATTGATTCTTAGTTAAATGATTGGCTTACATTAATGGAAAGATGAATGGAAAGCAAACCTATGAGGTTTGTTTAAAGATTTTGAGAGGTTACATATTAATGTGGATCTATTTGGAATGCATGTAATTGAGAAAAAATGTGGATTTACACATACAGACATGGTTGACATAGTTAAGAGTCTATCTTACCTTATAAACCAATTGCAATGTTTAGATGAAAGTTATGTTTTTCTTTGAATTGTTAAGTTAAGCAATCATTGGAGAATACCATGGAAGGATTGGTTGTCAGTATGTGTAGTTTAGCGTTTTTCTCAAGGATGAGCAAAATGTTAAGTTTGGGGGTATTTAGGAGAATATCATGTAGTGATTGGTGGTGTTAGAATATGTTGTTTAATGCTTTTTATGTGTAATTTCTTGTATTTTTTGTGTGTAATTCTTTTTTTCTTTTTTTTTATGTTGTCATAATATGTTGTTTAAAGCTTTTGCTTGAGGACAAACAAAATGTTAAGTTTAGGGGTATTGATAACTCCATATTTTATAGAGTTATTATTATTATTTTAAGTAATATTTACTATAGTATATTAAATTATAGTTATATTTGTTTATAATTATGCAATTTGTGTTATTTTATGCAGCAAATCCCAAATAGCCAAAAAAACAAAGGAAAAGAAGCAAAAGAAGAGAGAAAACACATAAGAAAAAGTAAAGGCCAATGACGTGGAACTCACATGAGAAGAAAAAAAGAAAAAAAAAATTAAAAAAAAAAATTATCCAGCTTTTGGTGAGAAAGGGAGGAGCGAGCAGGGGAATTATCGTGGGGACATTGTTGTACGAAACAAGGAAGGAGAAAAGGAGAGTTGTTAGAAAAGGAGAAGCAAAGGAGCGAAAGCCAACGTGGGAAGGTCAAGCGACAAACAACAGCTGACCGAAACGTCATCTACATTTGTCTCCTCCGGTGATCAAAATTCGAGCGAGAAAGGGTTCATGCGATAGCATGACCCATTCCGGCAACTATAGAGCAATTTTCTAGCCTTATTTTATGTGTTTTTCCAGCAAGAAGGGAACAAATTTAGCATCTAATGTAGCCAGAGATGGTGAGCACCGACTTGGAGTTTTTCTCAGATCTATGCATTTTTTAGGTGAATCAGAGAAATCTTTTTGCAGATTGGCACTCCAAGCATCATCCTCGACATTTCTCAGTGGTTTTTGTAAAGAATGGTAGCGGAGGCATGTGGCAACTCATTTTCTCCCTGTTTCTTCAGACAGCTTCTTCCTCACTTCCTAATGTGTAGATTTGTCCAAAATTTTTATGAATTGAAAACACTTTGGTGACAAATTGTGTTTTTAGTTTATTGAATGCTTTATTCAAGTTTTTGTACTGCTTTTATTTGTGTAAATACTATATTTTAGTTTATTGTGTTAGAGCTACAATAAAACTTGATTATGAAGTATGAATGACATGATTATTATGTTTTGTAAAATGTTTTATATGTGTGAAGTTTTATTTTATTAAGCTTAATGCTTTTAAGTGATTAGCTACCACTTAAATGATTTGATTTGCATGTTTAAAACCAACAGGAGATAACACGTAATTGCTTCATGTAATATGCAACCATAAGTTAATATGGATAGACATATATCATATGATTTGTGTGTTTTTAGGTGTAAACTAGAATATTCACATATCTTACTACACTTAGTTATTTTAATTCATGGGTAGAAGTACAATGAGTTAATGAACTAAGTATGATTGCTATATCTAAACATAGAATAGTGAATAAATTAAGAAATTCCGCCATCACATGAGTAGAATCAATCTTATATGCATAATTGATCTACATTCGTACCTAGTAGTTAGGTAAAATCGAATGCTCTAGCATGTTTGTTTATCAAGTTTAGATTAAATTTAGTTTGTTAATCAATGTTCTATCATTTTAGTTGGCTAGATGAACTTTAGGAACTATTTACTGTTAGTAATTAGTTAGTTCAGTGAGCACCAGTCTCTGTGGGATAATATCTATATTTATCATTATATTACTTGTTCGACATGTACACTTGCATATAGAATTTTACCAAACATGATGTCATTTCCTCCAAAAGGTCATATGCTTCTTTTGGTGTCTTATTGTTCAAGGCCCCTTCTACAGCTGCATCAAGCATAAAATAAAGATTTGTAATAGAGCCATTATAGAAAGTTTGAATCTGTAACCATATAGGTAGTCCATAATGTGGACATCTTCTCAAAAGCTCTTTGAATCTTTCCTAAGCTTCATACAATAATTTATTGTCCATCTGCATAAAAATGGTAATATCATTACGTATTTTGGTAGACTTTGCTAGAGGAAAGAACTTACCAATAAATTTTTAAGCCAAATCATCTCATGCTGTAATTAATCCTGCAAGAAAAGAAGAAAGACAATTTTTAGCTTTGTCTTTAAGAGAGAATGGAAATAGCTTTAATGTGACAACATCATCTATAACTCTATTGTATTTGATCATGTCACAAATTTCAAAGAAGGCTTCAATATGAGCATTTGGATAATCATTTGATAGCCCATTAAATTGCACAGAATTTTGAAGCATCTAGATGAATGTTGGCTTGATTTCAAAGTTGTTCACTTAAATTGTAAGCCTTTTGATGCTTGATATAACACTCTACATGCAAGTGTACATGTCGAACAAGTAATATAATGATGAGATTGAGTATCATCTTACAGGAATTAGTGTTACTAACTTGACTAATTACTAATAGTGAATTGGTCCTATAATTTAGCTAGCAAATCATCATGGAAAGATATTTTAAATTGAAATTACACTAAAGCAATCAACTTCCAAAGAGTTAATTAAATGTGACAAATATGCTAGAGCATTCGGCTTCACCATAGTTAGTAGATATGAATTCCAATAGTTTAATGCTTGCAAAAACAATAATATTTATGAGATAGTGGAATTTCCTAATTTGTTCACTATCTCATGTTTAGGTATAATGGACCTACTTAGCTCATTAATTCATTGTATGTCTACCCATGAACTAAATAAACTAAGAGCATTAAAGTCGGTGAATATTCTAGCTAAGGCCATACAATCAACATAGTATATGTCTACCTATATTCAATTTATAATTGTACATTATAATATGCATTTACACATTTTCTTTTATCAATCTCAAATATGCATATCAGATTAATTAAATGATGATTAATCATTCGATCACATTGAAGATAATAATGTACAACTCATATAAATATTTTATCTTGCATAACATCTCACTAATGAACTCATAACATCTTAACAAGATTACATCTTAGTTCTAACAAAAGTAGTTTAGTTCATAGTATTAAAATAACAATAATAATACTACAAATTGCACAAAACATCTTAGATTGGAGAAAAATTAATGCTGTCACCAAGTTCTCCTTCCCTTAAAATGTGTTTGCAAAAACTCTATACAAAGAAAGAACTTCAGAAATTGTCACGTGAAGAAAGTACTTCGGAACGCGCCATCACGCGCTACTCCTCGCGCCACCGCTGCTCCTCACAGAAATACCGGAATCTGGTTGACAGAGATGTCTAGACTGCCGATCGGCCGAGAAACTATGCCGATTCGCCACACAATTATACAGATTTGACAAAGAAGATACCTTGAACGGAAAAAGCTTATTTCTGCCAGAAAAGGGCTCCTCTACTGTCTGAATTTGCACAGAAATGGTCGGACGGTCGGGCACTCTCTCTAAAACTCGGAAAAGTCTCAGATTTCGAATGGGTCCAAGGCTAAAGAGGGTCGGTCTGCTGTCGCACGACCGATCTCTCTTTTCCCCTTTCTTTTCTCTATCTTCTCTCTCCTGGTTCTCTGTTTTCCCACTCTAGCCCGACAATTAGCTCCTTTTTCCTTGCTGCCTGGCCCACTTGTTCATTCATGGTCCACTTAAGTCCCCCTTAATTCGTCTGGTCTCCTTTCTTTCAAGCCCTCCATGTGTTTGATTAATTACTTCTTTCACATAGTTCTTTTCTCTTCTCTTTTCCTTTTAATTTTGCTTCATTTTCTTTCCTTTTAGGTTTGCTGTATAAAATAACAAAATATATATATAAATATAATTAAATATAAATATAATTTAATAAAAATTATATTAAATATTACTTAAAATAAAAACAATAACCCTATAAAATATAGAGTTATCAAAGCTTATAGAATTTACATCATTATAGTTAGGCTACATTATTGCTCTAACAAAAGAAACTTAGAACATAATAAAATAACAAACCAAAATAATGATAAAATTAAGTAAAACATCTTCAATGAAAAACAAAAAAGTAATCATTACATTGTCTTCTCTTCAAAATTTTTTTATAAAATTCCTACCAAGCATATCAAAATCAAGGATAATATGAAGTAGAGGTAAGCATTCATGCCCCTATTTCTCTCTTTCTTCCTTAATTTTTCTTTTTTCTTCTTTAATTCCGGTGGCACACTCTTTTCTCTCTCTTCTCCTTTTTTTTTTGTCCTGTGCGGCGCCTCCTTTTTCTATTCACATTGCTCACCTTTTTAATTCCTCATGGGTGGCGTGCCTAAATGCGAATTAAACCTCAATGATTTTCATCTTACCCCTAGCCTAACCTTACATTACAAGCTTATAAAAGTATAGTTATTCTTGATTAGATGATTAGCTTACATTAGTGGAGAGATGAATGAAAAGTAAACTTATGAGGTTTGATTAAAGATTTTGAGAGATTACATATTAATGTAAAGCTATTTGGAGTCCATATAATTGAAAAGATGAAGACTCACACATATACACATAGTCAACATAATTAAGAATCTATCTTATCTTATGAAACAATTATGGTGTTTGAATAAAAGCTATATTTTTCTTTGAATTGTTAAGTTGAGCAATTATGGAAGAATTTTATGAAGATATTTTGTCCAAAGTATATGTTGTTTATTACTTTTATTTGAGGACCAACAAAATGTTAAGTTTAAAGGTCTTGATAATTTTATTTTTTATGAAGTTATTTTGACTATTTTAAAATATAAATAATAAAAAAATTTGTAAGATAAAATTTAAGTTTCATATATTTATTTAAATCTTTGTTATTTATACAGTAAATATTAAAAGAAAATGAAAAGTAAAACAGAAGAAGACAAAGTACAAAAAAGTCGAAAGGGAAAGCAAAGACACTTTGAATTATGAAAAGGGGAATCTAGGGCACACCGCCCAAGCCAAGATAAAAACAAAGTGAATTATGTGAGAGAGGAGGCGCCGCCCACGTAATTCACGTAATTCACGTAATAGGATATGGTATTTTGGCTTTATAAGCAAGGAAAATTCAAGAATGGGAAGTCTTGTCGTTCGATTGCAATAAAAGGATCCAGATTTTTTAGGAGGTTGTCAGCTTTTGTGAACTGCCAGCTCTAGGTGAAGTAGGAACAGTAGAATTAGCAGTGGGGAAGATGGGTTTTTATGTTGTAATAAGTCGGGTAATATCTTTGACGGGTTTGAGAAAGCACATCTTCGGCACATGTTTTTGATTATTTAATGACAGCTTTAAATTATCCTTGTCGACATGAAAATCGGGACAAAAAACATAAATGCGGTTCCTTTGTGGCTGCAAAGTCTCTTACATAGATCTTGGCACGAAAAACCAGTGGAATTATGTGTTGCATAACCCCACTCTAGGCCAAATTCTTCTGCAAGGCATTTGGCATTATTTGCAGCCTTCTCAATAATTTTCTTCTTTCCCTGATGGCGGGGGCGCTGATAGCGGGAACGAGATAAGACATATGCATACGCACTCACTGACATCAGTGATTATGGGACGTAAAATGATATTCTTTTCATAGATTTTATGATAAATTGTTTGACATCACTGATTTGTGAAATGAAAACATGCACTTCTTTTAAAAGGTATATGTTTTTCTTATAATTAAGGATAATTATGATTACAATTTCGGGAAGCTCACGCTTTGTATCCCTATATATAATAGATCTTCGTTGTTGTGGTCAGAGCATCCAAAAGCATCTCATATATCAGAAACAGCCGAACATGGACGACGTCTTGTTATACACATCCCTCTTGCTTCTTACCGTGCTCCTTGCTTTCAAGCTGTACCTTCAAACAAGAAGACAACCCTACCGCCTCCCTCCCAGCCCTCCGTCTCTGCCGGTTCTGGGTCATCTCCATCTCACTAAGAAACCCCTCCACCGTACTTTCCAAACGCTTTCCCAGAAATACGGCCAGATTTTTTCCCTCCGATTCGGTTCCCGCCTGGTGGTTATCGTATCGTCCCCGTCTGGAGTGGAAGAATGCTTCACGAAGAATGACATCGTTCTAGCGAATCATCCTGAGACCCTAGCGACCAAGCACTTGGGCTACAACCACACCACCATGGCATCATCCCCTTATGGCGACCGCTGGCGCAACCTTCGCCGCATCAGCGCCCTCGAAGTCTTCTCAACCAATCGTCTTAACATGTTCTCTGGCATCCGAAGTGACGAGGTCACGCGCTTGCTATGTAAATTGTCACGTAACTCGAGCCAAGATTTCGCCCGGGTGGAGCTGAAATCATTGTTCTCGGATCTCACCCTTAACATCATAATGAGAATGGTAGCGGGGAAGCGATACTACAAGTACGAAGAGGACGTGAAAGAAGAGGAAGAGGCGAGACAGTTTAAGGAGATAATGAGAGTAGCTTTCGCGAATACAGGGGCATCGAATCCTCAAGAATTTGTGCCCATTTTGCGTTGGATTGATCACGGGGGTTTAGAGAATAGGTTGAGAGGACTGGCCAAAATAATGGATGCCTTCTTGCAAGGTCTTCTTGATGAGAAAAGGGGTAAGGAGGAGGGGGGAAACAATATGATAGACCATCTTCTTTCTTCACAGAAATCTCATCCGCATGACTATACCGACCAGAATATCAAAGCACTTGTTTTGGTGAGTGTAGCAAATACTCTCTTTCAAGATTCCTTTTATTTATTTATTTCGGCAGCTAAGTGGCTGTCAGAGTAGATAGACCTGGCAAGGAAATTATGATCCCGTGCAATGTGCTTCATGCATGTCACCCACAATTAATGACTTACTTCTCCTTTTTATCAGTAACTCTTAATCCCTATTTGTATGGAACAGGACTTGCTGCTTGCAGGGACCGACACGACAGCAGTAACATTGGAATGGGCGATGTCCAATCTTCTCAACAATACTGATGTGTTGAACAAGGCTAGAGCTGAGCTAGACAGCCACGTTGGACAAGAGAAATTGATCGACGAGTCAGACTTCCCTAGCTTGAGCTACCTTTCTAGCATAATCTCCGAAACCCTTCGATTGTACTCGGCTGCCCCACTACTAGTGCCCCATATGCCCTCGGATGATTGTAGGATTGAAGGATATGATATACCACGTAACACAATGTTGTTGGTCAATGCGTGGGCTATACACAGAGACCCAAAGGTGTGGGAGGATGCGACGTGTTTTAAGCCGGAGAGGTTCGATAATGGAGAGGTTAAGGCACCTAGGTTCATGCCATTTGGGATGGGGAGGAGGGCTTGTCCTGGGACATGTCTCGCCCAACGGATGTTGACTTTGGCTTTGGGTTCATTGATTCAGTGCTTTGACTGGAAGAGGGTTAGCGAGGAGGAGGTTGACATGACCGAGGATAGTGGGCTCACCATGCCCAAAGCAGTGGCGTTGGAGGCCATGTGTAGGCCACGCCCCATTATGAGCAAACTTCTTTCTCATTCAGTGGATGATGTTTGAACAGTCTATCTTGACTTTGGAGGGGTTGCTTAATGTCATAAACTGAGACCAAAACCCAATGGGAAGAAGGCCAAAGAGGAAGGTAGAAGAGAATCAAACCAGAGAAGAACGAAGAGAGTGAGAGTATAGAAGTTTCTACTTTAGGGATTCACATTTTATGTTGTCATGTATCTATATGTGTAGACGAAGAGAGTGACAGTTTTTTCTGAAAGTTATTCGAGCAGCATGAGTACCTGGTGAGATAAATTGTAAGAAAAATAGTCATGTGATGAAATCCATCTCTTTTCTATTAGCATAAGTCTTTAGGATAGATTTTAGCTTTCATGAAAGAATTAGAAATTGGACATCTTGTATGGAAAAGAAAAGACGTCACCTGTTGCGGCTCCCGCAAACTGTAAACCAACTGCCAAGATTGGAAAATGTCAATCATCATAAATAAATGAAGGAAGAAGAAGCTCATAAAGACCGTAGAAAAAGGGATTGCCCAGCAGTGAGGAGAAGAAAGTCACTAGGTGTATAGCAATTCTGTAATGCCCAGAAGGTTGTTAAGATTTTATTGGATTCAGAAGGATAAATAACACAAAGGCAAATATCACACAAGTTGAGTAGAAGTTGGTGACAACTTGGCTTCCACGGGCTCTTCAGCTACTGCTAGACTAGTCAATGTCTATCTGCCTCAGCTGTCCGATTCTCTAACCCGACAAATGACGATGGTCGGTTGATTTTGGGATCCTCGTTGTCTCCCTCTCTCTCGTCGTTATATGCACATTTCTCCGTATTTTGTTAATAGTGTGGCTTCGTCTTGTTACATCATACTTGACTTATCTTCAGCATTAATGTTTAATAAGATGCAAATAATATAAGAAAACCTCCACGCCACTCCCCTTTTCAATTTCGTGCAATCTCCCTGTTTATATCACCTCTACTTATGTGGTCAAAGCATCTAAGGCCATCTATTACTAATTTCATTACCGTCGTATGTCAGAAACAGGCGAACAGGAAGATGTCTGTTTATACTCATCCCTCTTGCTTCTTATCATGCTCCTTGCTTTCAGGCCCTACCATCAGACAAGAAGACAAACCCAACACCTCTCTCCTAGCCCTCCATCTCTACCGGTTCTTGGTCATCTCCATCTTGCTAAAAGACCCCTACACCGTACTTTCTAAACCCTTTCGCAGAGATACGGCCAGATTTTCTCCCTTCAATTCGGTACGTGCCTCGTAGTTATCGTATCGTCCCCGTCCGCAGTGGAAGAATGCTTCACGAAGAACGACGTCGTCCTAGCGAATCGTCCTGAATTACTATCGACCAAGCACGTAGGCTACAACCACACCACCGTCGCAGCATCCCCTTATGGCGACCACTGGCGCAACCTCTGCTGCATCTGCGCCCTCGAGATCTTCTCAACTAACCGCCTCAACATGTTCTCGGGCATCCGACGGGATGAGGTCACGCGCTTCCTATGTAAACTGTTAAGTAACTCATCCGAAGATTTTACCCAGGTGGCGGTGAAATCAGTGTTCACAGATCTCACCTTCAACACCATAATGCGAATGGTAGCAGGGAAGCGTTATTACGGGTACGGAGAGGGCGTGAAGGACAAGGAAGAGGCGAGACAGTTTAGGGAAATAATGAGAAAGGCCTTCAAGAACACGGGCATCGAATCCTCAAGAATTCGTGCCCATTTTGCGATGGGTTGATCATGGGGGTTTAGAGAAAAGGTTGAGGAGGCTGGCCAAAATAACAGATGAATTCTTACAAGGTCTTATTAATGGGAATAGGGGTAAGGAGGAGGGAAGCACTATGATAGACCATCTTCTTTGTTTACAAAAATCACAGCCGGATTATTGTACAAACCAGATAATCAAAGGACTTGTTTTGGTAAGTGTAGCAGATCTCTTCTTCGAGGTTTCTCTCCCGTTTTCTTACTTTTGTTTTTTAAGTTCTATCTATTTCTTGGGTTAAGAAGTCTTCGAAGTAGATAAACCTAGCAAGAAATTTTGTCTTCATGCATGATGGCATCTATAACGGGGCGCTCCTCGTGGAATGCCATCAGCCATAACAAATGACTTACTCTTCCATTTTATCAACAACTCCTAATACCTATTTGTACCGAGCAAGTCTCGCTGCTTGCAGGGACTGACACGTCAGTAGTGACATTGGAATGGGCGATGTCTAATCTTCTTAATCATCCCGATGTGTTGAAGAAGGCTAGAGCTGAGCTGGACATCCACGTTGGACAAGATAAATTGATTGAGGAATCAGATTTTTCTAATCTGCATTTCCTTTCAAGCATAATTTCAAGCATAATTTCAGAGACCCTTCGATTGTACCCCACGGCCCCATTGTTATCACCCCATAGGGCCTCAGAAGATTGCACAATTGCAGGATTTGATGTACCACTCGACATAATGTTATTGGTCAATGCGTGGGCCATACATAGGGATCTCACAACGTGGGAGGATGCGACAAGTTTTAAGCCCGAGAGGTTTGAAATCAGGGAGGCAGAGGCACACAAGTTGATGCCATTTGGGATGGGGAGGAGGCCTTGTCCCGGGGCAGGCCTCGCCCAAGGGACGGTGAGTTTGACACTCAGGGCATTGATACAGTGCTTTGACTGGAAAAGGGTTAGTGAGGAAGAAATTGATATGATGGAAGGTCATGGGATCACCATGCCCAAGGCAGTGGCGCTGGAGGCCATGTGCAGGGCACGCCCGATTATGGCCAAACTTCTTTCCATGTCTATGGATGACGTTTAAACAGTGTCTTTGAGGCAAGTTACCGTGAGACGAGATATTGTGGATATTCATGACTCGGTGGGCACCAAGGTTGCTGTCCTGTATCTACCCGTCTTGTTCATTCGCATGGCATTTTACCTTTTCTTTTTCTTTCTTAGTTTTCCGTTCGCTTGTAATGAACTAAACAGCTTTGCGTGTGGAATACGAGTGGATTTGATTACTTAAGCTGTAGGAGGCAAACCCATCCAATTTCATAAGAGGATTTGAGAAACAACTCAACTAAAAATTCTTTATGTTATCCGTTCAAAAGTAGGTGCAATTGGAGCATAGATATTCAAGCAAACAATATACATATATGTTACATCATCTTTTGAAGTATCTACGTAAAAATCCCCAATTTTCTTTTACCAGCATAACTCATGTTATTTAAGTTTTTTTTTTTTTTAATATTACAATGCATGCATCCAACTCATGTATGTAAAATGTTAAATCCCAGACCTCACAGTTGGAATCTTGGTTAGCTCACCACTCAACTAATTGGTTAAGCAACAAATCTAAGCATCAATTATTGCTATTCTACATTGCACATTACAAAGAGAATCAAAAGTAGTAGGAAAATGGGCAACAAAGATGTATATGTTAATTAATTTTAATTACTATTGATAAAAAGGTGTTTGAGGGTTATAGGATGTTGAATCTAAAGCCTAGGTCCTAAATGCCCAATGGGCTACCATTGGACTATTGGCTTATTAATAATACCACTAAATCTTGACTCTTGGGACTTTGGAGACACAAGGGAAACAATTAAAACAAATAATACACCATGTAGATATGAGTCAATCCAATTTATAGTAAATGATAGGATTTAGAAATAACTGTCTCTAAACAAGTACAAGGAAAACCCTTAATGCAAGTCATTGATAAGATAAAGAACAACAAGCTTTTCTGTTAAAGGTTTATTAAGAACCTACAAACTAATCCATGTATATGTACTAACAAGCTCTTTTGTTAAAGGTTTCTGCATTATTCAAAAAGATGGTGGCAGTTACAGTTTACAACAAACTTGATTTGAACTCAATATGACCAAATGAGTAAGTCAGTGGGCCAATCTCCCTTCTTTTCTAAAGTAAGACCATCCGTGAGCACAAACTCATTGCCTTCTTAAGGGGCAATGGCAAGTATGGAAGAAAAAGATTCTTCTCATTTGCTTGAAGATGCATGACCCATAAAATAAAGCCCTAAGATAAGATAGGAGTGCAATAGGAGATAAAGGATTGTGTTTGTGAGAAGGTAGTTGGAAGTAGAGTCAAGTAAGGCATGGGAGAATCTTGTATTTCTTGTAATCGTCTAGAATACTAAATGTAGGACTAGGCGCGGGAATGTTAATATTTTGTAGTTGAGTAAACAATCTATGGACACTCAACGTCAGTTGGTTGCTGGAAGTTGCACTATATATATATGAGGGAATGCATGAATGAAGTACTAAGAATTTCCTCAATCAAAGCTCTCTTGAGTCCAGAGGTTAATCTCCCTTCGAAGAGATAATCGTGTCCAACATAGCTAAAAAGAAGAAGTTTGTAGAGTTGTTCCTTATGGATTAGCTTGTTAACAAACTAGTAACTCGTTCCCAATCTCTAGCCCATAACACAACTCAACAATTTTTTTTTTTACGTTATATGTTCAAAAGTAGGTGCAATTGGAGTTTAGATATTCGAAAGAACAATATGCATATATATTAAGTCATGCTTTTGAAGTCTCTATATAAAAATTTATGATTTTCCTTTACTAGCATAGTTCATGTTGTTTGTACTAGCATTTGAAGTCTCAATGTTATTGCTATTTGATGTTGCATATTACAATGAGAATGAAAAAAAAAAAAAGTAGGAGAAAGGGCAAGAAAGATGTATATGTCCAATCAGTTTATCTAAAATGACAATAAATTACAAATACATTAATTGAGTCTAATCATGAAGACCTCTGAATATTTTTTTTTAATTGGTAAAAAGGGATTTTAAGGATTATAGGATGTTGAACCTAAGACTTAGGTCTTTGATGGCAATAGTCTACCGTTGAACTATCAGCCTCTTGACAAAGCCCTTGAATCTTAACTTTTTAGGCTTGGGAGACATACAAGAGAAGCAATTAAAACAAATAATACACCATATCAATACGAGTTAATTCAATTTATAGAAATACTTATCTTTCAACAAACACATGTAAAACCCTTGATGTAAGTCACTAAAAAGATAAAGAAGAACAAAAATAAATTGAAATCCTACAAAGCAATCTACAAATAATATACACGTACTGACAAGCTTTTTGTTAAAGGTTTCTGCATTATTCAAAAAGATGGTGGCATTTACAATTTACAACAAACTTGATCTGAACTCAATAATGACCAAATGAAAAAGTCTATGGATCAATCTCCCTTCTTTTCTATTGCAAGAGCTTTCCTGAGCACAAACTCATTGCCTTCTTAGGGAACCACGACAAGTACAGAAAACAAGAGATCCTTCTCATTGGCTTCAAAATATATGACCAACAAAAGAAAGTCCTCCATCCAAAACTATTGTCACCATCTTTTATGTCTAAGGAAGATTGACTACCAAATTGAACTCGCTGACATTAAAAGAAAAATAGAAAACTAACAAAAATAAGACCTAAACTTGGCTAAAAAAGAAGGAGAGCAAAATACAAATAAGGGGAGAGAGGATCTACACAAAATCTCAATAATCAGAAAATAACATAAGGAAAAAAAATTCACACTCCATAGAATTTATAGCAATTAATCTCATACTAAGGCACTTCAATAAATTGGAAACTCTAAAAGGATTTTAAGAAAACAAAACAAAGAAACAATTATCAGTCTCACACTAGTTTTGGTTGGTCTTGCCCCTCGTGTAATGTGATCAACTTTAATTTGCTCATGGGAGTAAAGTAGTTGTAGAAGGCAGTAGGACATGCCATTCCTTGCTCATACTAGTCAATAAAAGTAATGAAGAAAAAAATATGTAAGGTGATAAGCATTATTTTTTTACTAGTCATAATATAATATACCTTCAAAGTTTGTCCAGGCCTCTGAATTCTAGCTAGAAATGCTTGATTTGTAACTTGGCATAATATTTTCTTGAGATGATCCAGATTAACCAGCTTACTGGCATTTATGAACAAAATAAGCATCTTTTAAGACTAAATGTCTAAGATTTAAGCTCTACCTAATATCCATTAACATTTCCTAGTCCATTACTAGATGTTATGGTCTAAGAGAAATGAAGATTAGGTGGATATAACCAATAGAAAAGTTGGAAAATTCAGAATGGATTAACAGAAACCTTTAGGCTTGAAGAACTGGTGCGTTGGGTTGATGCAGGTTATTTTCATCCTTGGTTTCCTCAACTGCTTTAAATCCATAGGCAGATGTAGAGCTTGGATCAAATTCTTTGGCGCCATCACCAGTAGAGGATCTTTGAAAAGACATTGTCTTTCCCCCTCCACCAGTGTGGCTTTGCACGGGTTCCTTTGAACCTTGCTCAACAAGCAAGTCTAAATCAATAGCAGGTCTTCCTTCTTCTATCATATTCTTCATTGTGTCCTCCAAATCATCATAGTTCAAATTTCACAAAATTCCTGGTAGTGGCAAGCCACTGCTTTCTGTACGCTTAGTTCCCATTTCAATGTCGATTTTCTCATTTATGCTAATAACAGATTCCGCATAATTTAGAGTCACTGATGCCACTGTCATCTATTCATACTCTTTCACAAGTGATTGGAATTTATGCATTAAAGAGGGAATCCTAGAGAAGAAAATTTCTCTGAGGTTCCTCATGGTTCCCTTGTTATACAGGTTTTCCTTCTTATCATATATGTTAGATTGACAGGGTTGCCATGGATTAAGCTGAAGTGAGACTAGGGCTCACTGAAGTGAATTTGTAGTCTAACACAAAACTAGCTCTATGTTGGAGCAGTTGGATAGAGTGCAGTCAGCACAATGCCTAGTCTTATAAAGCATGGTGGTGCTTCATGACTGATGTAGTTACTATCCAACTGCTTTATTTCTTTTGATTTAATGTCTTGAGATGTATTATTTGTATTAGATATGGGAGCCCAAGTCTCTAGAGAAGAAAACTGTCGGGTTAGCCCACTTTGGTTCTGTAAAAATTCTGTTTATGCTATTGTAGTAGATGAATGAAGACTAAACTACTTTGCTCTCACAAGTTCTTGTCTGTGTCTTTCTTTTCGTTACTCAACTTTACTTCCATACCTGAGTTAAGGTTATACCAATATTGATGGCGAAAGTTCTCATAAATTGTCTGAAGTGAAAGAAAAGAAAAATCATAGAAATTAGATTGAATTAATTGAAAAACTATTATATATTACATCACGAAAAAATGATTGAATGGAATAGACATATGTGATTTTAGTATTTGCAATATTTATTTATTTATTTATTTATTTATTCAAAACATATTAGATGAGCATATAATTGTGAAAAATATCTATGAAAAGCTATGTGATGATCCCTTAAGTACAGAAAAACAGGCTTGGACCTTGGCTACTGATGAAATGAGAAAAATTATTGTTTGTCTTGTAAAAGGTCTATTTGATAACATATCCTGAAACAATTCCTTTCTTTTACAACTCAATACAAATACAATCTCGAACAACTTTAAAATGATTTAACATATAGAAGCTCTTGTATCCGAAATATATGACACAAAAAAGAGTTAGTACTTTGAAAACCAATTAGAGGGAGACTGTTGTTAAAGGCTTGATAAAGAAAATTCTATTCTCTCTGTTTTCTTTGAAAATTACATGTTGCTCTCAAAGTAAAAGTCATTATGAATTGTTATGTTAGGACTGAGAAAAGGCCATAGGACATGTGTAACAGAAGCCAAGTTTTATGGTGTTTTACAGCTATAAGCATATACATATGTAGCCGCAACACAGCCACGTATACAGACAAGAAGATGGAGATATAAATGCTAAAAGAAGACAATATAAAAAAAAATCAAATCTTTGAGGTGGAGAATTTAGGTATTCTATGAAACAAAAGCAAGATAATAAAAGAATAGTTAAACAACAAGAGTTTACCAATGTTCTCTTGACCTTGCATAACCATGGATCAAGTATTGCCAATTCTTTAAGCATACAATGGAGACTAAGGTGTTTGTCACAAGTGAGGCATAAGGGGACACTGAAGGTTGATTTGGATAACAACAAAGCATGTCAAATATGAGTAATCAAAACATATAACCATTTGAGTAGTCAGGACAAAAGTAAAACACAACGTTGAGGATGGAAAGACCCCAACCTTATTTAGGATTCAACGAAGGTCTGAACCTATATTTGTGTTCTCCAGTAGGAGATAATTGTGACAGGATCACACAATTAAGTTCACCGAAGCCAATTAAACTAGATGATGTAGCATTTAAATCATGAAAGCGAGGCAACATTAGTCATTTCATTGCAAATATAAGCCACAGAATTTTGCCTTATTAGAGGATCCTTGTTAAAAACAAGTTACTCCAAAATGCTAGTTAATATTTCTAGCTTAAATCTCTAATGGCACAAGATTTTGAAAAATAAAGTCCTATAAGTTTGCATCCAGAAATCACTATTATTAATGCTAAGAATTGAGCAATAAAAAAAAAATCTATTAAGCTTTGGGAAATACAAAGAAAAGAAAAACAAAGGGAAAGGCAGAGTGTCAATATAAATATATTAGTTCTACCCGTCATAATGATAGAAGGAGGATTGAAATACCATACTAGAAAGAAATCTTAGAGTATTTATCAAATATAGAAAAGGGAAAAAATTTGGTATGTTTAGTTTCGCAAGCAAGAAGGAAAATAGATACTTTCTCAATATCTACATAGAAAACCCATGCACTGCATTTATGTTGTAAAAGGATTTTAAACAAGATACTGGTGTAAAACCTATGTGCCTATCACTGTTACCCTTACCACTGGCCAAGTCCAAATGTTTGCCATACTCCCTATATAGGGAAAAGAGTGTTGCCATGTGAAAGATTAGCTTGTAAACCATTTTTCGCAGGTCTTTCAGCATTAGCTAGGTGAGGTACGTGAAATCTAGGAGGAGAAAAATAGACTTGCCTCTACTGGCTTTTCACATCTAATTGGATTTCGAAAATGAGTATTTCCAAAATAGGGGACAAGACATAAAGCTTTTGAGTTGGTTTTGATGAGATTACGAAATCTCTGTTTTTAGCCCTTTTTTTGGTTTCTTTTCACGTTTTTATGCAAGCAAACACTGGAAATTCATAAGCAGACCACCGTGTCAACAGCCCCTTACGGCGACCACTGGCGCAATCTCCACCGCATTAGCGCCTTCGAAATTTTCTCAAACAATCACCTCAACATGTTTTTGAGCATTCGAAGGGATGAGGTCACACAGTTGATACGTAAATTGTCATCCAAGATTTCGCACAGGTGGAGCTAAAATCAATGTTCACAGATCTCGCCTTCAACATCATAATGAGAATGGTAGTGGGTAAGCAGTACTACGGGTACGGAGAGGAGGTAAAGGACAAGAAAGAGGCAAGGCAGTTTAGGGAGGTAATGAGAGAGGTTGCTAAAAATGGAGGGGCATTGAATCCTCAAAAATTCGTGCCCATTTTACGGTGGATTGATCATGAGAGTTTGGAAAACAAGTTGAGAAGGCTGGCCAAAAAAATGGATCCAGTCTTGCAAGGTCTTCTTCTTGAGAAGAGGGTCAAGGAGAAGGAGGGAAACACCATGATCCACCATTTTCTTTCTTTGCAGAAATCACAGCCAGATTATCAAAGGACTTATTTGGTGAGCATAGCAAATCTCTCTTTCGATGTTTCTTCTTTTTTCTTTTTGTAGTATTTTTATTTCTATGGTTGATAAGTTGTTGGATTAGCGAAACCTGGCAAAGAAATTACGTGACTGTGCAACGTGGCTTCCTTTGCGTCAGCCACCATAAATGACTTACTCTTCCAATTTATCAACAACTCCTAATACCTATTTGTACCGAGCAGGTCTTGCTGTTTGCAAAGACCGACACGTCCACAATGACATTGGGATGGGCCACGTCCAATCTTCTTAATCATCCCGATGCGTTGAAGAAGGCTAGAGCTGAGTTGAACAGCCACGTTGGACAAGATAAACTGATTGATGAATTGTATTTCTCTAAGTTGCGCTTCCTTTCAAGCATAATCTCGGAAACTCTTCGATTTTACCCAACAGCCCGAGGCATACAAATTGATGCCATTTGGGATGGGGAGGAGGGCTTGTCCTGGGGCAGGCCTCGCCCAACGGACAGTGACCTTGGCATTGGGGTCATTGATTCAGTGCTCTAAGCGGAAAAGGGTCAGTGAGGAGGAAGTTGACATGACGGAAGGTGTTGGGATCACCATGCCCAAGGCAGTGGCACTAGAGGCCATGTGTAGGGCACGCCCGATTATGACCAAACTTCTTGTTGAGTTTGTGGATGATGCTTAAAACATGTCTTAGAGCCAAGTTACCATCTGACGAGATATCGTCCATATTCATGACTTTGGTTGTCGTTGTATATCTACACATCTGGTTCATTCATATGATAGGTTACCCTTCTTTCATTTTTTTTTTTTTTTTTTTTTTACCTTCACTTGTAATGAACTTAACAGCTTTCTTACATAATAAATTGTGGATTCGAGTACTTAGGTGTAAGAGGCAAACCAAAACTTCTGTATGATATGTACTCAAAAATACAATCTTGTAACTTAGATTGTCATGAAACTACTCCCCTTAAGGTGAGCATGTACCTTGTTGTAGACCTTATCCCATCATGGTTACCAACTATATCTACATTTGTATATCTAACCAATATAGGTTCATCATAATCAAAGCATAAACAAAACTTAGGAGTTCCTTTAAGGTACATGAGTAACCACTTCATAGCTTCCTAATGCTTTTTACCATGATTTGAAAAAAAAAACAACTTACTAACCAAACTGTATGAGTAATTTCTGGTATAGTGCTTACGACAACATACATCAAGCTACCAACTATAGACATATAAGATATTTTCTTCATATATTAAATCTTACTTTTACTTTTAGGCTTTTGATCTTTACTTAACTTGAAATCGTTGAGTTTATGGCTATCCAAGAAGGGGGGCTTGAATTGGATATCTAGAAGCTTATTTAATTTTTCAATTCTTCCTAAATTTTGTTTCGGTACAGAGAACACAACTAGACAAGATATCACAATAGCAATGAAGTAACAAATAAAAGAATTAGATCAGAAAATTCACACACAAGAATTTCAAGGTGGTTCGGCACTTTTCACCTACTTCCACCCTCTTCTCCTTCAACTCAAACCGAGTTGAAATATGCTTTACTTCAAACAAGGAGAGCACCTTTCCTTCACCTCACAACTCCTCAAAAGGAGTTATATAGCTCATGATTACAAGGTTAGGTTTACAAAAACCTTAATACATCAAGCTTATTCCTCAAATATATGATATGAATGAGGATTTAAGCTTATTAGAGAGCTAATTGAATGTATACAGAGTCAATTCAAGCTCTAATCTCGAAAGCCCTAATTTCACAACTCTAGGGTTTCGGATTTCCAATCATCTTTATGTGCAAATAATATTATGATTAATCTAGCACATACAAAGATCAATCTATCAAATGATATTCATAAGATAACAAGTTTAGAGAATATCACCGAAGATTTCCTTTTTCTTCAAATGTTACCAAACACGGTAATAAGAGCAAATCGATGAGGGCTTTTATCTCTTTTGATCAAGTCAGCAAGAATATATCTCAGCAAGCTCAAATATTTCATTTGAATCTCCCTTTTATAGCAGGTACTCGAACCTTGAACAGATTAGGGTTTCGGTTCAAACCTTTTTGAAATCCTTCCATCGAGATTTGATGGATATGACATTGTACTGATGCAAATGATGATTTTTCAGCAAGATAACTGTTCTGACACTCAGTCGCCTCACCATTCTTCCCGTTGGAGCCGTCGTCGCAGGAGAGAGATCGAGAGGAGAAGTATAGCTCTAGGTCGAAGAATGCGGCTAGGGCTTCAGGCTTTCAATCATAAGAGCTTATGCTCTTATTTGCTTCACACGCTGCCATTTTGGATAAGTGACTCACTCAAAATGCTACCGTTTCAAGTTTCGCGGGTTGGCCTCTTTTCACGGGCTAAATAAATCATACGGGCTGAACCTTTTTACAGGCTAAACCTTTTTTCACGGGCTGAACATATAGATAAGCTTCATGTTTCCATATATAAATATATGGTTGGTCCATCACACCTGTAAATACACCAGTTCCAAGTCTCAAAGTTCCTTTAACATAATCAAGAATTAATCTATGAAACAAAATATTCAAGGATTAAATCAAATTGGCTTCATATTTGACATTTGATAATAAAATGTAGGAACCCGGCTACTTTATAATATCATTAATTGATATTATAATTTGCACACCTTTAACTTCCTTTGAGTTTTAATATGTGCACTCATAATCTCATATATTCTATCATATATGCAAGTATAGTATTCTATTTAATATATGTTTAAATAAATGTAATATTCTATTTAACATATATTTAAATAAAATTTTTCTCAATCAAAACATACAAGCACATGATTTTCAACAATCTCCCCCTTTTTGATGATGACAAAATTTTCATACTGAATCAGCTAGCACATGTTACTACTCGGATGGTATAGTAATTTCATGAACACGTAAATGCAGTAAGCATAAGCCTATCATTGTTTACATGGATATTCATCAAAGCATCAACATCACATCAGGTATATTTTGCATACACATTAGGGTATAAGAGAGTTTATCCCACGTTCTGCACTGAAAGTCAGAAATGGAACATACATGTGATAGAATATACTCTTTCCCCATTTTTGTTATTAGCAAAAAGAGCATAGCAACAAAAGATAATTGTAAGGGATGGATAAAAATGAAGAGTATGGCAGTAGAGATCTAACCTGGTATGGATGTGTAGAGAGTGCTCCCCCTCAGAACAATAACCAAATACAGAATATGGTAAAACAGATTGCTCACAGAGTTTAAGCAATATCATTAAGTAGACACATACCAAGTTCTCTTTGGAGAGTAGAGAACTTATCATGATCCAATGGTTTAGTGAAAATATCAGCAAGTTGCTGGTCTGTGCTAACGAATTCAATAGAGATATCTGATTTTTCAACATGGTCTCAAATGAAGTGATTTCTTATCTCTATATGTTTAGTTTTAGAGTGTTGTACCAGATTTTTAGTGAGATTTATTACACTGGTATTATCACATTTCAATGGAATCATAGTAAAATAGAGACTATAATCTTCTAATTGCTGTTTCATCCATAAAATCTAAGCACAGCAACTAGCCGCAGCTATGTATTCTGCCTTAGTGGAAGAAAGAGCAACGCTGTTTTATTTCTTAGAGTGCCAAGAAACCAGCATATGTCCTAAAAACTGACATGTACCACTAGTGCTTTTTCTATCAATTTTACACCCAGCATAGTCAGAATCACTAAATGCATGTAGATCGAACATGGTGTCTTTTGAATACCAAATGCCTAATGTGATTGAATCCTTTAGATACCAAAAAATCCTTTTCACAGCTTTTAAATGTTGTTCCTAGGGATTAGATTGAAACCGTGCACATAAACAAACACTGAACATGATGTCTAGCCGAGAAGCAGTCAAATATAATAGGGAACCAATCATACCTCTATACATTTTAGGATCAACACAAACTCCAACATTGTCATATGATAAAGATGTAGATGTGCTCATGGGAGTATTTATTGGTTAGAATCATGCATGTTGTATTTCTTAAGTAATTCCTTGGTATATTTAGTTTGACTTATGAATATTCCTTTAGGTGTTTGTTTAATTTGGAGTCCAAGAAAATAATTTAATTCACCCATCATACTCATGTCAAACTCATGTTTCATAGAATCTACAAATTGTTCACACATAGCAGAATTTGTAGAACCAAACACAATATCATCAACATAGATTTGAACAATCAAAATTTCTTTTCCTTGTGTCTTAATAAACAATGTATTATCTACTTTTCCTTTTCTAAAAATTGTATTTAAAAAGAAGTTGCTCAGCTTGTCATAGCAAGCGCATAGGGCTTGTTTTAACCCATATAGAGCTTTGGAAAGCTTGAATACATGATCTAGGCATGTGGGATCTTCAAATCCAGGTGATTGTTCTACATAAACCTCTTCCTTAACAACACCATTTAAAAAGGCACTCTTCACATCCATTTGAAATAATGTAAAGTTCATATAGCAAGCAAAAGCAAGCAACATTCGAATAGCTTCTAATCTAGCTACAGGAGCAAACGTTTCATCATAGTTAATTCCTTCTTTTTGACTATATCCTTGTGCTACCAATCTGGCTTTGTTTCTTGTAATGATCCCACACTCATCTAATTTATTTCTGAACACCCATTTGGTTCCTATGATCGAATGGTTTTGTGGTCTTGGAACTAATTTCCAGACTTTACTCCTTTCGAACTGATTTAGTTCTTCTTGCATAGCAAGAAACCAGCTCTCATCTTCAAGAGCTTCATCTACTTTCTTTGGCTCTATTTGAGACAAGAAGGCTTGATGTTCACATGTGTTATGATATTTAGATTGTGTACTTACACTATTTACAGGATTTCCTAGAATATGTTGTTGATCTACTTCATTTCTTACTCTAGGGAAGGTAAATTCTCTAGAGTCTAACTCCCCCTCAACAGATGCATATTTTTCATTTGCATTTTGTTCTGTGGAGTTTAGATCAAAATCATCCTTGAATTTTACATGAATAGATTCTTCAACAACTAGAGTTCTCTTATTAAAAACTTTATATGCTTTGCTGGTCTGAGAATAACCTAGAAATATGGCCTCATCACTCTTAGAGTTAAATTTTCCAAGTGACTCTTTTCCATGGTTTAAAACAAAGCACTAACTTCCAAACACGTGGAAGTAGGATATGTTGGGTTTTCTACCAAATAGTAGCTCAAACGGAGTCTTCTTCAAAACTGGTCTTAAGAATGCTCTATTTGAAATGTAACAAGCTGTACTTACAACTTCTCCCCAAAAGTGTTTAGGAAGATTGTATTCACACATCATGGTTCTAGCCATTTTTTGAAGTGTCTTATTTTTCCTTTCTACAACAACATTTTGTTGAGGTGTCCTAGGTGCTAAAAAATTGTGAGAGATGCCATTCTTGGAATAGAATTTCTCAAAAAGAAAATTTTCAAACTCACCACCATGATCTGTCCGAATCTTAACAATGGTAAGATCATTTTCATTTTGGACCATTTTAGAGAAATCAACAAATTTCTCAAATTCTTCTTCATCTTTCCTAGTAAGTAGATATACCCAAGTATATCTAGTGTAATCATCTACTATGACTAAGGCATAATACTTTCCATTCATAGTGGTTGTCCTTAAAGGACCAAACAAATCCATGTGTATCATTTCTAACGGTCTTGAGGTAGACACCGTTAATTTTGGTTTAAAACTACCTTGAGTATGTTTCCCTTTCACACAAGCATCACATAATTAATCTTTATCAAATGTGAGCTCGGGTAGTCCTCTAACTAGGCCGTTCTTGGATAATTTTTCTAATAATCGTAGACTAGCATGACCAAGTTTTCTATGCCATAGCCAAGCATCAACACTTTTACTAACAATCAAGCATGTTTGTTTATTGTCAACTCACTAAGATCAAGCACATAGATGTTATCTTTTCTTTTCCCAATAATTCTTACATTATTTTCCAAATTTTCAACAAGATAAAGTTCTTTCCTAAATTTGATTTTGAAGTTATTATCACACAATTGACTTATACTTACGAGATTATATTTCAATTCATCAACATACAGCACATTAGATATAAGAAGGGATTTCGGGTTACCTATGGTGCCTACACCTTTGATCCTTCCTTTGGAGTTATCTCTAAAAGATACCGTACCTCTAGACTTTAACTCAAGTGTTAAGAAGAGCTCCATCATCCCAGTCATATGACGGGAACAACCACTGTCCATAATCCACAACTCTTTGTGCTTCTTCTTGTCTATGTTCCTGATCATATCTTGCAGAAACAAAAATTTGTGTTGAATATTTTGGTACCCTTTTTTCTTTAGGTTCATGAGGGTTAGTTTCTAATACATTTATCATCTTCTTAGGCATCCAAACTTTTCTGATCTTATATGTTCTTCTAAGTCTAACCGGACATGTATCGAATGAATGACCAACATATTCACAATAAGATCATTTATGATGCAACAAGAATCCATAGTCCTTATTATCAAAGAGATTTGTAGGAGTTTCTGTATTTTTTAAGGAATTGTATCTTATACCAGCTTTATTGTATACACCTCTTTGTGATTTTAATATATTATTTAACAAGTTACTGCCTTTTGTAAACTTGTGCAATAATATATTCGTTTCATCCAGCTTCATTTGAATTTTAGATTTCTCTTTTTCTAACTCCAGAATCTTCATGTTTAGTCTTTCTGCGTCTCGGTCACATACCAATTTTTTTGATACATCAACAGGCTTATTTTCTGAATGAAAGCAAGTATTAATCAAGGAGCATGTATCAATTTTAAAAGAATTATTCTCAGAAGTATTTTCATGCATACAAGTCATAGATAATGCCATGTCAGATTTATCCTTTTCAGTTTTAGCTTTTATAGATTTATATTTAGCCTTCATCTTCTTATATTTTTCTTTCATTTTTGTTGCATACTTAATTAGATCAAAAAAAGCAGTTTCAATGTCACCACTCATATTTGTTTTGAGTTCAAAACCACTTACCTCGAGTTCTTCTTCTATTGTTGTATTCGCATTTAAGCAAAGATGAGCTACTTCTTGTTGTTCTTCTTCATCTAATGAGGAGCTCTCATCATCCCAGGCAGTAATCATTGCCTTCTTCTTTCCTTTATTATTCTTCTTCTTGAGTAAAGGACAATCAGCTTTGATATGTCCAGGCTTTCTACACTCATAGCATAAGTTATCCCTAGATTCGTATGCTTCATTTCTTCTAGGTTGTCATTTATTTCTTCCTAGACCTTTTTAAAAATATTTTCTATATATTAGAGCAATCTCATCATTTTCTGACTCACCCTCTTCAGTCTTTTCTATTTCTACTTTTAAAGCAAGTGACCTTCTATTCTCTTTTTCCTTAACTCTCCTCATTAATTGCATTTCATGAGTCTTTAGTGATCCTAGTAAATCATCTAAGGTTAGACTATCTAGATCATGTGCTTCTTCTATGGCCATTTTCTTGGGATCCCAACTCTCAGGTAGAGATACTAGCATTTTTCTGACCATTTCTTCATTTGTGTAAGTCTTTCCTAGCAACCTAAGTTTAGATATTATTTCTGTAAATCTACCAAACATGTCACTAATAGTTTCAGATTCAAGCATAGTAAACAATTCATAGTCATGAGTGAGCATGGTTACCTTGGATGACTTAACTTTCTTTGTACCTTCGAATATGACTTCTAATTTATCCCATATTTCCTTACCCGTGAGGCAAGATGACACCTTATTAAATTCAAGAGCTTTCAACCCACTATAAATCATGTTCATAACTTTAGCATTTATTCCCATGATTTTAGCTTCATTTTTACTCCATTCATCAGTTTCGGGTAGAGTAGTACCCTTTCTGATTATCTACCAAGCTTCAGGGTCTTGACCGACAATGAAGACTTGCATGAGTTGCTTCCAATGTCTATAACTTATCCCATCAAACAAAGGTGGTTTGTTATACCCCGTAACAGCTACTCCTTTCTCCACAACCATATAAATGGATTTACTCAAGGATGTTAAGCCTTTGAATCAGAGAACTTGGCTCTAGATGCCAATTGTTGAGTTTATGGCTATCCAAGAAGGAGGGGATGAATTGGATATCTAGAAGCTTATTTAATTTTTCAATTCTTCCTAAATTTTGTTTATGTATGGAGAACACAACTAGACAAGATATTACAATAGTAATGAAGTAACAAATAAAAGAATTAGATCAGAAAATTCACACACAAGAATTTCACGGTGGTTTGGCACTTTTCACCTACTTCCACCCTCTTCTCCTTCAACTCAAACCGAGTTGAAATATGCTTTACTTCAAACAAGGAGAGCACCTCTCCTTCACCTCACAACTCCTTAAAAGGAGTTATATAGCTCACGGTTACAAGGTTAGGTTTATAAAAACCTTAATATATGATATGAGTGAGGATTTAAGCTTATCAGAGAGCTAATTGAATGTATACAGAGTCAATTCAAGCTCTAATCTCGAAAGCCCCAATTTCACAAATCTAGGATTTTGGATTTACAATAATCTTTATGTGCAAATAATGTTATGATTAATCTAGCACATACAAAGATCAATCTATCAAATGATATTCACAAGATAACAAGTTTAGAGAATATCACCGAAGATTTCCTTTTTCTTCAAACGTTACCAAACACGATAATAAGAGCAAATCGATGAGGGCTTTTATCTTTTTTGATCAAGTCAGCAAGAATATACCTCAGCAAGATCAAATATTTCATCTAAATCTCCTTTTTATAGCAGGTACTCGAACCTTGAACATATTAAGGTTTTGGTTCAAACCTTTTTGAAATCCTTCCGTTGAGATTTGATGGATACGGCGTTGTACTGATGCAGATGATGATTTTTCAGTAACATAACCGTTCTGACACTCAGTCGCCTCACCATTCTTCCCGTTGGAGCTGTCGTCGCAGGAGAGAGATCGAGAGGAGAAGTATAGCTCTAGGTCGAAGAATGCGGCTAGGGCTTCAGGCTTTCAATCATAAGAGCTTATGCTCTTATTTGCTTCACACACTGCCATTTTGGATAAGTGACTTGCTCACAACACTGCCGTTTCAAGCTTCACGGGCTGAATAAATCATACGGGCTGAACCTTTTCACGGGCTGACCAAATCATCGGGCTGAACAAATCATATGGGCTAAACCTTTTTTCATGGGCTGAACATATAGATAAGCTTCATGTATCCATATATAAATATATGGTCGGTCCATCACACCTGTAAATACACCAGTTCCAAGTATCAAGGTTCCTTTAACATAATCAAGAATGTAAATTAATCTATGAAATAAAATATTCAAAGATTAAATCAAATTGGCTTCATATTTGACATTTGATAATAAAATGTAGGAACCCAGCTAGTTTATAATATCATTATTTAATATTATAATGCACACCTTTTACTTCCTTTGAGTTTTAATATGTCCACTCATAATCTCATATATTCTATCATATATTCAAGTATAGTATTCTATTTAATATATGTTCAAATAAATGTAATATTCTATTTAACATATATTCAAATAAATTTTTTCTCAATCAAAACATACAATCACATGATTTTCAACAGAAATGACTTGCAAGTGGAGTGCTTATTGTCTTTGCCTTATCCATGCCAAACTTATAAAGTACCTTCTCTATATACCTCTCTTGAGATAGCCACAACTTTTCATGTGTTCTATCAAGTTTAACTTTCATATCAAGAATTTTTTTTTATTGCGAAAGACTTGCTTAGATCATTTTTCAACTTAGCAATCTTCTTAATGTCCTGACTAACAATCAATATATCATGAATATATAAGAGTAAAATGACAAAATCACTACCTACAAAGTGTCTCATAAATACATAGAATCTGAGTTGGTCTGGTTATAACCATGTTGTAACATGGATGACTTAGACTTTTTGTACCACTGACAAGGTGTTTACTTTAAACAATACAAGCTTTTTTTCAATCAACATACAAGATTCTCCTTGCCTTTCTCTATAAAGCCTTCAGGTTGCTCCATATAAATCTCTTTCTCTAAGTCTCCATGAAAGAATGCAGTCTTCACATCAAGCTATTCTATCTCTAAGTTCAATATACCAACTAAACCAAGAATAACTTTAATAAATGACATCTTCACTACATGCAAAAAAATATCCTCAAAGTCAATATCTTTTTTTTTTTATCATAACCCTCATAGCTAACTTTAACTTGTACACCCACTTATTTTTAAGTGCTCCTCTACCTTTAGGTAGTGCCACAAGGTCATAAGTGTGGTTTTCCCACAAGTAATTCATCTCCTTTTGCATTGCTTTTTTCCACTCTCATTTGGGCTCACATTCAATTAGCTTTCTCATAACATTACAGTATCCTCCATCAGTTAGCATTTAATACTTATATTGTAGATATTTTAATGAAGGCAAATGCTTTCTACCATCATTAAATACTTATATGGTAGATATTACAATGAAGGCTAATGCTCTATGCTAGATTTTCTCTTTGAGGGCTAGGTTGTTGACTCAACTAGATGATTATTAACATGTCTTCCAAATTTTGCATTAATTATAGTTTTAGGAACTTCTTCATTTGTTACATCTTCAATGACTCTTATTATGTAGTTCCCCCTTCATGTGTGCTTACTAGAGAAAAGGAAAGTAAAGGTAATGTCTTTAAGACCATCATCAACAACTTTTGGCTTTCAATCTTCTTAAGATCTTCAAGGAAAATAACATCTTTGCTTCTGATTAGTTTCTTTGTAGCAGAATCTCATAATCTATGTCCAAACTCATCGTGTCCATAGCCTAAAAAGATGCAATCTCAAGCTTTATCATCAAGCTTATTCCTCTCATCCTTAGGAATGTGAACAAACATCCTATAACCAAATACTCCTAAGTACTAAAAAGAAACCTCATTGCTAGTTCATACTCTTTCAAATAGATCACCTTCTAATAGAACTAAAAGAGATAAGTTAATAAGATCTAATGCAATATATAGTGCTTCACCCAAAATGACTTAGATAATCCAAAATGTGAAAGCATACACTTGATTCTTTCAGCAATAGTCTTATTCATCCATTTTGCAACCCCCTTATGCTTTGAAGTTTTAGGAATTGTCTTCTCAAGTTTGATTCCTTAATTTCTATAATATTCTTCAAATGACCCTCCATATTCATCTCTGATATATAATGTTTTTGATGATTGATATTAAGGAAAGAAAAGCAATCAAGCTATAAAAATAATTATAGTTTATATTGGATAAATTCTTACTTTACTATTGGTCTTGGGCAGGATATTATATGGTCAAAAGACCAACTCATTTGTGAGGCCCAAGTTTATTACTACACCAATCAAGTGAACTTATGGCCCAAAGAGGTTCCAGTCAAAGTTACTAGGAGAGTCCATGCAACACCAAGATGCAGCCCATGTGCAGCCTGCCTACTCTATGTGAAACCCATACACTGCTTGAGAACTCACAAAGCATAACGACGCCGCTCAACTGCTAAGGAAAGAAAAGCCCTAAATCAGCCTCGCCTTATACCTCTGTCTATATGTCTTTTTCCTTCTCTCTCTCTCTCAAAATCAAAAGAAGAAATCAGATGGAGATTTGCCATTAACTTTGCCAAAGATTGATACTTGAGCCAACGGGAACAATCTCCAACGGGAAGAAATCTACAAGATGGGTTGGTGGCTGACCGCTTCTATAAAAGGAAGAAAACCCGTGTGAAGAAGATTATCTAAGCAGAAAGAATCAAAAAGAAAAAGTTCTTCAAGTTCAAGTGCTATCCCTTCCTGAAGGCTTTCTAATCTCTATAAGCTTTGTATTGAAGCAAAATCATTATTTTGATTATATCATTTATATTTTACTTCGATCTCAAAATCCAAAGGTTAGGGTTTTACCTAACTTTGGGTATTTTCCGTTCAGCACCATTATAAGCTTAACATTGTATTGATCATCAAGTTAAGGTGCTTTATTGTTTGATTTTCTTGTTCTAATTTGTAATCTGTGGAATGCTGTCCCATTGTAAACACAAAGAGAAATTTTTTCTCTTTTGGAAAGGAAAAGGACCTTTTAGTGCTTTACTAAAAGAGGTGGAATAGGACTCAAATTAAGGAGTTCGATTCACTTAAAAAGGGGGTTCTGTGTGCATCTCTATTTGTGTGATTATTACGTGTTCTATTAGGTATACTTATGTTTCTCTGATAACTTCATAGTTGATTTAGATACCCATAGAATTTTTATAACTTAGGATAAAGTCAGTCTATGAAAGATAAATAAGGAAGACACCTAATTCAACCCCCCTTCTTAGGTGACTTAGGACCCAACAATCTCCATTATCTATATGGACGCACTTTAGTTCCTTCCAGTTGCTCTCTCAACCATAACTTGAAACTATTTAAAGACTTATAACACACAATATTTAGTCTTCAGTGTATAAGTTTATACCTTTCTAGAATGATCATAAATAAAGGTAGCAAAATACATAGCACCACCAAGAGTTTCCACCTTTAACATACAGACATTTGAATGAATAAAATCAAAAACATATTTTCTTCTAAACAAGGGCCTTCTCTAAAATGAGACTCTATGTTGCTTTCAAGCTAAGCAATGATTACAAGGCTTCAATTGTGTATTAGCACCATAGACTCCTGATATGATTTTATTCCTCATCAAATGTTGAAGTCCTTTCTCACTTAGATGTCAAGATTGCTTATGTCATAGCTTCATGTGGTTATCTTCCTCCATGTTTACTTTGTCTTTCTGAATACTAGTTTTAGTCTTGTAGAGAGTATTGATCTTTTATCATTTTGCAAGTATAAAAGAATCTCTATTGAGTTTTCATTTGTGTCCACCAAAGTAATTATCATATCCCTCATCATTAAGAACACTATTAGAAATCAAATTGAAACAAATCTCAAGAACATGGCTTACGTTATTTAACATTAGTTTACATCCAACATTAGTCTCCAAGACTCACCCTTGCTAACTATCTTTACATGTACAAAACCAAAATCACCACCTGTACACACCTAAGATCACTTGTATAGGATGTAAAAAAATTTTCATGTGGGTAACATGAAAAAAGGCACCTATGTCAACAATCCAAGCTGAAACATAATTTGAGGATCATAAAATATCATAATTTCTCTAATAATGGATGTAGTTGCTATTGTATCCTTTTCAACATCCTTTTATTCATTCATTGATTCTTCTTCCTTGAGCTTTTTATAATCTTTCTTATAATGGTCAAACTTACTACAATGATAACACTTAACATCTCTCCTTAAAGGTGATACTCCATGTGACCCATCAGAATTTGGTACTTTGTTTTTATTTTTACCTCTACTTTTCTCCCTCTTTTTTGTAACTAAAATTTTTGTATGTCCAAATGTTCCTTGCTCATTTACTCTTATTTCTTTATTAAGCAAACTTTTATGGACTATCTTTACACTTAAATGTCGTCCGAAGCTATGTCTGTAAGAGTGACCACCAATGTCTGCTAGTTGTCAAGTAATTTACTTAACAGTAACATTGTCTACAATTCATCTTTTAAGACAATTTAACATTGCCAAGTAGCTCACTAATGACTTAAACTCATTCAAAAACTCTATCATTAGTTATCCTACCTTGTACTTCAAATTAATTAACTACTTGAGTATGGAAACCTTGTTTTGAGGAATCTTGCATTCATAGAGAGCTTCAAGCTTCTTTCATAGCTCACTTGCTTTATTCTTTTCCACAATATAGTTAAAAATATTGTCCTTAACAAATTGTTTGATTTGAAAAATATTGTTCTTGTTCAACTTCTCAAGTCTAGTTGAATCCTCTTCCATAGAATCATACAAATTTCTACTAATCAAATTATCTTTCATTCATAGCTTCTAAGTTTAAAAATTGATCAAATTTAACATAGCCATACCTTTACCATAAGTATTCATATCCTCCAAAATTACTAAAATACAACCATTGACCCAAATACCCCTCTGATTATGCTAAAAAACAACCAAAATATCTCCCAAAAAAAAATCCTTAAAAACTGCATAAAACACATCAAAAAAATCTACAAGGAATTCTATACGGTGTGACCACATGCATGTAGTCAACAGGTCAAAGTCAATGAGTCAATGGTCAACTAGTCAAATATAGACTAGGTTGACGATTCAAGTCTAAAAGCTCTGGTCAATTGGTCAAATCACAACCTAGTTTTGGTTAACTTAGGTCAAAGTGTGGGTCAAAGACGGGTCAATAGACTTATTTTCTACCACCACTCTTCTCCATTGATTTCTACCATTCCATAATAGTTTTTCGACAAATCAAGCCTACCAATCAATCTATTTGCTTTCAGCAAGTCTATAAGACACCAATTTACTCCATAAAACAATCAAACCAAAGAGGAATTGCAAATCCCCTTTTTAGCCACAAGGGTTCCATGCAACTTGGAGCGCTTCAATCAATTTTATGATGAAATCTAGAAGCTTCCAGCCACCAAGAAGTTAGAAATCACAAAAAAGAAGCCAAAAGAAGAAAATCTGTACCTCAATCGTCGATTTTGACATCTTTTAATGTGTGTTGTACGTCAAGTGTTTCAACAAAAAGTTTCTTAGAATGTCTATTTGTTCAAATCAAAAACTTTAAATGCCCCTTTGAACTTGGCATGATAATGTCAAGTTGGTTCAGATAAGTAACTTTAACATAAATAACAAGTTTAAGGATGTGGGGCATGGCCATGGATGGAAGAGTTGGGCAACCCTTGCATGGAAAGCTCGGGATGAGAGAGATTTTGATTTATTGGGTTTATTGGCTTGGTTTTGGACGAGTAAGGGGAAGGTATTTAGTCTCAATTGGAGGTCTTAATCATTGTATTTTGATTGAAATTTTGTAGGGTAAACGGATCTGTCCAATATTTCATGTCCAAATACCGTGGGAAAAGGGCAATATTCCAGTCCTCAAAACTAAAAACTTGACTTTTCGGAAAGGTGGAGAAAATCAAGTGCCCAAATGTTGAATAGAACTTCTTGAAACATTACGAAAATATAGATTATTGAATATTTTCAGGAGTTAGGTTTATATTATTACTACATAGTCCATGTATTTTATTTAATAATATTTTTAATTTAAAATATTTTGAAATATCTGGCTTTCCTCTTTATCGAACTTAAAAAAAAAAACATGAAAAAATTCTGTCATTCGTATATTGCAAGGGGTTGCCGTTGAAGGTTTCATATCCAAGTGTCCTCTTCAATTTAGATTCTTATAAAAAAATTTATATAAAGAAATTTAATTTTTTTTCTCAAACAATTATTACTATGTATTAAAGCAAAATTTAAGATAATTTTGGGTCCATTCAACCAACAATTTATTTGGTCAACATGACACATGCACCTTGAGTTAATACTACAGAGAAATTGACTACGACTTATTGAAAGTGGATATTGTTCCATATTAGAAGTGAGAAAATAAACTTATAGTCTTATAAGTGATAAGAATTTTCTACTTAATACCTTAAAATTTTAGGATGCCTTACACAAGTATTAATAGCCAATGTTGATTTATCCGGCCAATTTTTTTGCCTTTTGTTTTTAATTTCACTTTTTGTCAGCGGTAGACTGCAAGTGGGTTACTATAGTTGATAGGATGAAATTAATTGGTGGTGAACAAAAGTAGATTAAGTTGTTGGTTCGAACCTCCAATAGATGATAGAGCCACCAGATTCGGCGCGTCCTGTTTTTTCTTTCTTCTTTTCTCAGTTCTGTGTTCTGTCAAGGGGGCGCGTATTGCAATGCAAGTGGGTTGCCGTCATTTTATGAAACAGAATTCTGGGCCTTCTAACTGTTTAACTGGAGGAAAGTCAAACGGACTTCCGATAATGGCAAGCTATTCAATCTATAAGGTTGAATCTTCCGCGTATATATATAAGAAATGGATCGCCAAGATATTTTAGAAGAAGGAACACGTGATTTCTCAGCTTTGGCTGGTTTGGTTTCAAGATTTTTCTGTCGAACTCAACGCAAGGCGTAGCCATGGAGATGCTGCCGGAAGACTGCGTATCCGCAGTTCTTTGCAGGACGTCTCCCCCGGAAGCTTGCAGATCATCAACGTTGTCATCCACCTTTCGGTCGGCGGCGCTGTACGATGTTGTCTGGGAGAGTTTCCTGCCCGCTGACTATAAGGATCTGGTCTCGAGGTCGGTCACTCCTTTGACGTTTACCTCAAAGAAGGAGCTTTTTCTTCTCCTCTGCAATCCGGTTCTCATAGACGGAGGAAAAAAGGTAGGTTTGAAAATGATCTCGAGGCCCAACATTTCTTCTAGCTTCTCATCCACCAAAAACTTAATGTTTTCCAGGAAGACATGTCCTTTTCTGTTTGAAATAAAACATGTATTAAATGTGTATTTACATCATATTCACGTTAGAAATGTCCTTTTCTGTTTGAAATTCCAATTAACGAAGAGCTTCAAGTTAGAGAGGTCATCTGGGAGAATATCCTATCTGCTGTCTGCAAGAGAACTTTCCATAACAGGGATCAGCGACCCAATGTGCTGGAGCTGGAGATCTACACCTGAATCAAGGTTACTTTACTCTTGTTCTTTAAAATCCCCTAGAACTCGATGATAAACTTTTTTTCTTACGCAGGTTCTCGGAAGTGGCTCAGCTCAGAACAACCCATTGGCTAGAAATTCATGGCAAAATAAAGACCGAAGTTCTTCCACCAAACACAACTTACGGCGCTTATCTGGTGATGAAAATTTACGATCACGCGTATGGGCTTGATGCAATACCGTCTGAAATATCAGTTGCAGAAGGCGACCAAATACGTAATCGCACGGTTTATCTACGACGTCATGGGGATGGCGAAAAACAACAAATGGAGTGCCTATTTTATATGAACCGCATGGAAGTGCTGAGAAAAAGAGTGACAGAAGGAGACGAACAGGTCCCAATTGAAAGATGGGATGAATGGATGGAGATCGAGCTAGGCGAGTTCTTTACTGGCGAAGCTTCCAAGGAGGTGAAGATGAGTTAGAAGGAAATAAAGGGATATCAACTAAAAGGAGGACTCGCCATTGAAGGAATCGAAGTAAGACCTATAGACTAGTTGAAGGGATGATTCTGTAAAGAAATGGGTTCCCCAGATGTTATGTATTCACCATGTTATATAGATATATATTGTTTAAGATTGAGCTTTTGGAATGCGTGAAAGAAAAATCTCCTTAATTGTTTATAATGGAAGTGGAGGTAATCCCAAGTGAGAGGATGAGCTTATAATCTTATAAGTGATGAAATTTTTCACTTTAAACTTTTAGAATAGTCTTACACCTCTAATAGTTTCTTCTTCACAAGAAGACAATCTGGTTATAATATTCTCTGGTAATTAGAGATTTTCACGGCACTGCAACTACACAAGTCTTTTCTCCGAAGGGTTAACGCCGTTGGTTCCTTCCGAAATTCCGATGGGTCAAAAAGACAGAAAACGAAGTCAGAATAAAAAAATCAGAAAATCAACATTATTGAGTTTGGAATTTCGTTTACTTCATTATGTCGCCATTTGAAGCCCATCCAGAGAAAACATGTCATAACAACAACATTATTGAATAGCTGGTAAAAGGAGGTCCACCCTGTACCCTCCTTGGATTAGGTACAAAGACCTAAAGAGGAAGCCATCGTCCGTTGCCTCTTTCCTTGATACTATTTGACACGAAAGGTGAAGATCATGAGGGAGATAACGTTGGATCTCCTCGCCCAAGATTGTTTTGTAAACATTTTGTCGATGACATCTTCTCAAGATGTGTGTCGGTGCGCGCTCGTCTCGTCGCTGATCCGGTCAGTGGCTGATTCAGACGCTGTGTGGGAGAAACTGCTGCCATCGAACTATAAAGAAATCCCCTCCAGATTAGTCTCTCCGGTGGTTTATTCATCCAAGAAGGAGCTGTTCGCCAGGTTAAGCGAACCACAGCAAATCGATGGAGGTAAAAAGGTATGCTTCAATTAATAAATTTTTCTCTGAAATATGTCGATTAGAGTAAAGTGGGTCAAGGATTTGAGTGAAGAAGCTCTTAAAGGGTTCTGAATGGTGAGACCTAGAAAGATAGAAAGGGAATTAGGACCTGTTCTACATATGCAGCCTTCCGTGTGCGGGGAATGTAAGGACAAGAAAAGGAGAACACAAAAATGGAGATCATTTCAGAATCACTTGGACATGTATATTTGGTGGGTCACTTATGTTTTGAAGGCGACAACACATCGCCATGTGGAAGTTTGTCCGTTTCCACGATTTTGTAGCCTTTCAGAATATCGAAAGGAGTCCAAAGTTGCCTTAACTGTTCTCAACTTGGGTCCTAGGCACTTTAAGCACGGAAAAGAGAGGTGCTTGAAATATCAGTTGTTACGGCGACATGGGATTGTCACGGCGATAAAAGTGGTATTGACAGATTCACCTTACGGTGTAAGATGCCGTTAAAAGGTCGAAAGAAGCTTTCCTTTTTGTTTCTTTTTGTTTTTTTTTTATTTTTTTGTGTCTGCACTTTTTCTTTTGATCTTTTTGTAGGACTAAATGGTGATACGTATATGCTTTCCAATGCCATAGATGTTCTTCATCGAGAAATTAACGAGTAAGAATGCTTACACATTGAGTGCAAGGGAGCTTTCGATCAAATGGGCAAGCCATCCTCTGTATTGGTGCTGGAAACCCCTTTCTCAGTCAAGGTCTGCACTGCATCCTGATAATCATAAAAGATTGTTCATTCCATTGTTAAAATTTCATGCTTTGAACATCTAGGTTTAGCCCACAGAGAAGAGTGGGAAGCAATACAAGGCCAAGTAGCAGTAAATTATTGCTCCTGGTTCATGTCGTTTCTAAATTAGAATGCATTTAATTGTCTCTATGGTGCACCCAAACTTGCAAGGTGACTCCTAATGTTCACCATTAGAAGCAAATGGGTAAACTATTTGTCCCATTTTATATTTGCAGATTTGCAGAAGTTGTAGAGCTCCGGACCATTACCTGGCTAGAAATCCAAGGCTCATTGGATAGCCGATTGCTATCACCCAGAACAAGCTATAGTGTCTATCTTATTGTGAAGTTTGCTGATCGGGCGTACGGGTTAGACACCTTACCATCGGAGGTCTCAGTTGAAGTCGGTAATTTTAAATCACGAGGGAAAGTGTACTTAAGTCGTTGTGAGACTAAGAAACTTTCCTTGGAGTGTGTGCATTCTGTGAGTTGTTGGACTGAAGCAGCGAGATCAAAGGTCTGTCGAGAGAGACAAGGCCCTCGTGAGCGTCGAGATGGGTGGATAGAGATCCAGCTGGGACACTTCTACAATGATGAAGGTGATGAGCAAGTGAAGATGTGTTTAAGGGAGGTGAAGGGGGAGCATCTTCGAGGTGGTCTTATTGTCGAGGGAATTGAACTTAGACCTGGTGTAGCAGAAGCTCCCTAGTTGTTCTCCAAATTATCATGAAGACGACGAGGTCTGTACTAGTTGTGTTTCAATAGTTGGTCCTCCATTGTATTTTATAATATTGTAAAGGGTCGGTTCTTTTGAAAAATGGGGAAACACAATTTCTGTAAATTTTCTAATTGCCCATTTATTTTAGTTTTAGGCTCAATATCTTATAGCCTATAGCCTTAGATTGTCCATTCTTTCCGATGTGGCAGTGTTTATATTCCACAAATTCATTTTGAAAGGCTTAACAAAGGCTGAAAGGGTAAGATTAAATAAACTGTGAATGTTCATTAATAAAGCCCACTTACTAAAAGCAAATGTTGTACAACGGGGAAGGAACAATCTACTCTATGTACGGCCATAGGTAAGGAAGAGAACAAGCCTTAGATTAAGTAAACAGGTGGAGATGATGGTGGCTCTTACTAACTTCCTTACTTGTAAGATTTGTGTGCTCTTATATACTAAGAGCTTGGTGATTTTCTTGTTTCTTGGAGATGTAAGAAGAATGAAATAGTTTCACGCTCATTTATAGAAGTTGAATATCAAGCTATGACAATTATCTTATGTGAAATGACTTGGTTGTTGGACTTGATGATTATATGCACCATGCCTGTGATCAATCTCCTTATTCTATGATAACGTATTTACAAGGAAAATAATTATAAATCTTGTTATTCATGATAAGATCAAACCTATTAAGATTAATTGTCATTTTATCCACAAAGAGATTGCCTATTGAATCATTTATACTTTTCACATTTTCATCAAAGAACAATTAGCAGAACAGGAAGCTAACTTATAGGCTGAAGTTACTAGAAGATTCAAAAATACATCTAATGTTTTATGTATCAGCTCTCAAGAAGTACATAGGTGACAAGGCTATAGTCTAGGAAGATCTACAAGTACAGTTTTGGAACTCGTTATCTCCTCAGCCCTATTCCATCTTGGAGAATAGAACTTGGAAGAAAAAGGAAGAGTGATTGGTACTTTGGAAAGGTTTGACTCCTAATAAAGCAAGTTGAGGGGTAGTTAAGACAAGATCCGTTGTCCGAAGTTTGACATTGTGAACGTCCTTTTTTAAGGGGTAGGAGTTGTTAGGGCTACCCTTGTTATTACTTTGGAGTATAGGCTTTTGCTTGTCTTAAATGTGTTTGTACGTAGATTGGTCCCTGTCAGTGGGCGGATGTTTATTAGGCCAAGTCTATACCGTAAAGGGTATTTTCATTTTTGAACCTATAAGTGTCTGTGTAGGTCATCGTTTGTAAAACGGGACAACTTTTGTTTTAAGGATTATGTTTTGGACTGTAGAGGAATTTCTTCCCAAAATCCATCCTATGTGCCTTTTGATGCAGTAGGTCTTGTTACTCGATCTGATGCAGTGTTTTTTTTTTGTCCCATTTGATGCAAATTTGTCTTCTTGTGGTAGATTCAGGATAAGTAAAAAGAAGCAAGAATCCAAAAAGGGCTCTTAACCGTCCACTATAGTTTTCCATTCAAATCAACCAGTAAGGAGCTCGAGGGGATAACACTTGTGTGAAGAAATGGAAAAAGCATAGATCTCGTTAAAAGGAATGGCTTGTGCAACAAGCAGAGAATTTACGTTTGAAATCTTGAATATGGTTTTCACATTTATGTATTATGTGTAGTAGTTATTGAAAATGTAGGGTTACATTAGGCTTTAAGTGAATAGGGATTATAAAGCTCTTATGAGAGTTGAAGGGCGGGTTTTTTTTTTTCAATGTGAAAACAGAGTTGTTGTTTTCTTTAATGAATTAAAATCTCATTATTCAAATAGCACTATTTTCTTAACAAAAGTTTTGGATTTTTTTAAAGATGAATACTATGACAATCTTTGTTAATTGTTGAAATCAGTGGGTTGTGGATTTGATTCTAACTTGTATCTCCATTGATATATCACTAACTTTCTAGCCCAAACTTGAGATAAATTGATGAATATGTGATTTTAATTTGAAAAAAATCTTTAATTTGAGTCTACGATGTTCTATTTTCCTAGGCATATTTGTTTTTGCTCTTATTGTTTATCTCATTCACTAGCTCTAATGTGCTTTCAATTTAGTGTAATTTCTAGGCCAGATCTTCACTTAGGTGTTTGTAAAAATTTAGCAAAATCAAAAACGCTAATTAAGAATATATTAAAAAATATCGGCGAAAATGTGCAAAATTTTGCTGAAATTTTTTACGTTTTCCTTGCTAGTGAAAAGAAATAAAAAAAGGAAAATTGCTAGTCCTTGAAGATCTAATCTCGGGCCGGGCCAAGGATTCTGTAATTGAGCTAAGGCTTTGGTGAATCAAACTCAGCCACATGGGAGCTCTGCAATTTCATTCAAAGTCTAGGGCAATAGTCGGGAATGAGAAGGAAAAAGTCGATAAAACCCTAGTCAGAATCTTGGATATGCAAGCTTCTGTGGTTGATTGGAAAAATTTTACTTTCCGCTCTTCGCTTGTGTAAATTTGTTCGAAGTGGTTTTTGTATTTTTCTTTCGATTTGTATGTCTTTCTTTTGCGGTGATGAAAAATGTTTAACCCTAGCCCATTATGAGACACTTTAAGGGTCTGGGAGTAGTCTTAATCCACATTTTCTGAGCCTATAGATTCTTTTTCTCCGTTTCTTTCTTAATCCTAATCTGTTTGGTAGTTTACATATGGAGATTTTACGTTTTCAGTGATTAGGTCTGAAACTGTTGTTGCCTTTGGACGTTTTGTTAAGTAGTTCTATCATTTGTAATGAGGAGTTATTCCCTGTGACGCTTCAGTATAAACCATGCTAATGCTGAAAGTCCATGGTTGATCCTTCCTTCATTCAATTACTAAGGGAATTATCGAACTCTGGATCATACGTCAATAGTGCAGGTTTCTTTTGAATGTCATTTGAATTTAACTCTTTACTGTTGTTCTTTTAGGAAAAATATGTTTCTGGGTTGTGTGGATAAGTCTATGTGTACATTAGTGGCTTTGGTTCCTTTCTGCTAGTTTTTCTTCCAATTAGGGAGCCTGACTATCAGGCTAGTTTTTGACTGAAAAATCTGAAAAATGTTCTTGGCTTGCTTTATTTCTGTTTTTTGAAGTTAGAAAACGTGCGTAGGGTACTGTCAGCCTGTGACGAGGCTAATTTTGGATTGAAATTTGCTGTTTGGGCCACGAAACTTGACCTGGAACAGGCTCTGACAGGCCTGAATGTTCAAAATATGAACCTGTCAGGACGGGCAGCCACTTGGGCTTTGGGCATTTAATTTTAGGTTTTATATTATTGATAAGTTTATTACATAATTAGGTTTTTTTTTTCTTTGAATAAAATTTAAAGTTTGAAATAATTAAAACCTAATTATGTTAGAGTGCTAAAGGAATAAGAATTAGGTTTATTTAATAGCAAGTATGGATAAAAAATTGTCGGATAATTGTTTAGTAATTAAAACCTGAGTATTAGTCTCCATTGAAGAGAGAACTCAAGGTTTCAGTTTTATAAACTTTTCTATTGATTTTTTATTGTTGTAACCAATAAACTCTTAATATATGGTTGTTTCGTAATACGTGGGACAAGATTTATCAGCCAATGACAACCCCTTTCACTCGCGGCCTTGTCCTCTAAGTGTTGTCTTCTGGTGGGCTGGGCTTTGATGTCTTGGATTGTAATGATTGTGGCAAATAGGGTCTGGTAGGTCCACTGGCCGAGGTGGCTAAGGATTCTTTTTTCTTAAGAAATATTTGGATATTGCAAGCAGTAAATTGTGTCTTTGGCGGCTATACATGCTATTCTTTTCAGATGATAGAAAAATTAAAAGAAAAAAAGGCTTAATATATTAACATTATTACCCATTTGTAAAATACCATTTCGATTCATTCTTTTTCATCATGTAGGTTATATGGTATTGGGGGATAAGTTGGATTAGCTCAATAATAACTGGTTATATTATTTACTGAACGAAAAAAAAAAAAAAAAGTCTTATCCATAAAAGCCGAAGCAGCAAGATGGCACCCATGAACTGCAACGAAGCAACATGAGTTTTATTTTGTCACCTTTAGCAAAGAGAACTTTTACACGCCGAGCTCTTTCGTTTATCATGTTTCTTCTTAGTCTCCAATACCATCTTTTTGAGTGCATGGTTTGTTGGTTCATGATTGGTTTGAATGTTAAGCATTTGAAAAAAAAAAACAAAAAATTAAAAAAAAAAAAGGGGCAAGAAAGAAAAGGGTTATGCCCAAAAATAGTTGAAAAAGAATTCCACCATAGAATGGAACGGTCGAATGGAGGATACATACTGTCTCTTCAACGTGGACCACCCCATTATTTGTTGTCACAAGAGGAGAAGAAAGGCATAGAATGTGGGTTGCTTTCTTATGTAAAATTGTACATGTGAGGGTCCTTATATAATGTAAGGTACAAACTATAAAGGAAATAATACCCAAAATAAATAAAGAAAATATCTTCCTATATACAATGATAGCTTCCCAAATAAATAAAACTATAAAGAAAGAATAACATAGCAATCTAAGAAATATATGTCTAAATATGTTAACGTATCTCCAACAGTTTTCCTTATATCATATATAGGCTTATATTAAGAGGTTAAACTTTTGAGGAGTGATTGCAGTGCTACTCTTGAATTAAAAAATAAAAAATATTTATTACAAAAATTTATTATAATTCATAAACTTTTATAAAAATTTTAAAATTTGTCAAATACAGTTTATGAACTTAAATGATAATATTTATGATTGAACAATTTATAATTATTTTATAATAATATTTAATTCTTAACTTTTCACTGAAAAATAAAAATTAAAAACTCAACTCTTTTTTTTTTTTTTTTTTTGTGTGCATAACATACTTAAAATCTATTTGAGAAGAACGGAGAGAAAATATTTTTTCAAAAGCCAGCAACTAACATCATCCGTGAGCGCATGGGTGACAACACAGCAAGTTTCCTGAAAATAGAAAAATCGATGGGTTACGTACCTGTCATTTGGTGTCCCTTCGGTTCAATGAATGGGAGCTTATTCTTCTGTTCCCGCAACCAGTTCCCTCTTATCCTTAAACAAGACAGCTTCCCATGTGAGTTCTCGTTGTCACAAATCTCTCTTTGTGTCGCTTCGACATGTCGGAAAGTCTTAATGGCTCCGAAATTTCAGGCAACTTGTCGGGGAGAAGCCTCTGCGGGATATGCGGAAGTGGATGCGATACGAGTCGGGGTGGATCTCGTAAGGGCCGCCAGGGCGAAATATCGACTTCTTGAGGTCTGTAGAGAGGAGGCTTGCTGGCTTCACGAGAAACCAACCATTCTTGAAGCTATAAGAAGGTGACCAAAGCTCTGTAGGCTTTTTTCTGTTGGAGTAATCTCATGGGACTGTTCGGCGGGTGTTGAAAGTGTTGGTTTGATTTGCAGGTACGATGAGCTGTGGATGCCGTTGGTTTCTGATCTGATCTCACGATGGTGGGGTCAACGCTTCATATGCTTCTTCCTTCTCTCGATGTTGAGTGGGTTTTGTGGAAGTGATGAAAATAAAGTTGTTGAACTTGGAAATGGGATTTGACTTTAATACTAAGTGTAACAAACTCAACCATTAAATCAAAAGACTTAAATTTATTAGCATAATGGGTTCAATTATCTTTAAAACATTTACCACCAATATTGCAAGTTAAGGTTCTCAAAACTCATAGGAAAACCACCGATTTTCAATGAGTAGAACAAAGAGTACGCATTGATGAGATGCAAAGAGATTTGGACCCGCAGATACCCATCTGAGTCGTTCGAGAATGAAGCCGGCTTAGGTACGAAATTTTTTTATAAAATTTTCTTTTTATTGTGGAAAGAAAATTGTTGAAATAATGCTAATGATAACAACCATAATGAACACATAAAACTAGAAAATGGTCATTAATTATTCACTTGCAATGAATTTCATTACAATTTTCTTTTCATAAACAAAAGAAGAAAAAGACATAAATTTGCTTTTCAATCTACAATAAAAGGGCTAAAAGGGTTTCTTTTCTTCTGTATAAAGTTTGCATAGAAACCCTTTTGGATGCTATCTCTTTTAACCATAAATTTTTCACCAAGTTTATTAGTCAAATGAAATTTCCTTTTCATTTTACTATCTCTTTTTTCTACATTATTCAAGTTAGTATTTTATGGTAACATAAAAGGGTTTCTTTTCTTTTGCTTTTCATTTTATGAATACTAGTATTATTTCACTTACTACATAATGTAGAAAGGTAGTCGTATTATCATACTTTGGATGATATACAGCTAAACTTTACTAAGCAAGTTGATGGAAAATATGATAAATGAATAAATTAAAATAAATTGAAATACTAAAGAGCTATTAAAAAGAGGGTTCGAATTTTACTAGTAGATTAAAGGAATTAAAAAGGAGAAAGCTCTTTGTTGACCATCTTCAACTATTTGCAATAATATATTTTTGACCATTTAATCAAACTTTTTTTTTCATTGAATTTAGTAAAATGATAATGATGAGTAGTTGTCATTCTTTTTTTTTTCATTTTTTAATAACATGTGCATATGGGAGAGGGGAAGGGGGTGTCATACATTTGACCAGTGGACTCACATGTTAGGACTTGACTTTTTGCCATTAAACCAAAGAGGTCACCCTAGGTTAGGGGTTGTCATCACTAATTAGTGACCATCATCACTAATGTTGCACTACATGTGGGTTTGACAAGTTTTACTGTGACTAATAATTCACTATTTACCAAATAATGTGTGTCATCATGACTATTTAAACTATTTGTTTTTTAGGTTAGAGAATTTATTTTTTTAAAAAAAGGATAATAAGTGATATAGAAATGTCATATTATGGATGGTATTCCAATATTAAGTAATAGCTTATTTTATGTTTGTTAAAGCAATGTTGAAGAATTTTAGATTAAAACAAAAACGTATAGAGGGAGTAAGAGTGCATGGGTAAGAGAGAGAGAGAGAACATTTCCTATGATTAATTATCAACTTGTTTTTATTTTATTTTAACATATTTTTTAATTAAATATTATAATTTCATTGCTTTGATTATCTAATAAAGAACTATTATTCCAAAACTGTCAAAGGAAATTTACTCACCACATATTTGGAGGCACTCAACCAACTACCTAGAACTGGCATTTCTCCTTAAAAGCTTCTTTCCTTTTTTGTTGTTGTTGTTGTTGTTGTTGTTGTTGTTTTTATTACAATTTTTAGTCCTTAATTTCTCCATAAGAAACCAATTAATAAAAAGGACTTCCCCAATCTCTCATTGATCAGAAAAAAGACTTGAAATAGATTTTTAAGTGTGACATCTCCTTTTTCTCCGTTATTAGCCTAGAAAAGAAGTAGGGTTGTAGCTAATAGCTTGCCAATAGCTAATCAACATTCAACAAATATTTGAAAAGCATCATTGTATAAGTAAGAAGAAAGTTTAAAATTTAATTCAAAAGTTAACTTTTCAATAACAAGAATAGGTTTATATATAAACATTATTCAAAGATTATACTTCTTTAATATAAATTTGGTTTTCTTCTCAATATTTCTTTATACATCGAACATATTTAAAAGACTCATTAAACAAAAGTTGGAGTAGATTGACCTAGGTTTTATTATTGTGTGAGAAATTTTAAAATCCAACTTAAAAGTTAACTTTTGAATGAAAACCAAGTTTGTATTTAAATATTATTTAGTAATTGTATTTTTCCAGTGTTTGACTTTCTTTCTAGACTAACCACAATCTAATTTTATTTTTCCAGTATTTAAATATCAACGAAATTGATGAAGAATTCAAGCGGCCTCACTAATTGAGGTTGAGATTTGCAAAATAGGCATTGTGTAAGTGTTATGTTCTTAAATAAGTTATGGCTGTTTGAACGCATCAACTTTGACTACAAATTTTAAGAGAACATTAAAGAAACCAAGACCTTAGGTTCCTACGTTGCATTCAATTAAAATAAGTGCAAAAAGATTAATAAAGTTATATTTTAGTGGAAGTATTACGATTTATTATGAGTTACATCATTCAATATAAATTCAAGCTTAATTACTTTCGAGTCTATTATGGAGGCAAAAGAATCATAAGTCGATGGATCTATATACATCAAATCAGCAGAGAATTTCCGCCGAAATTTTAGGGACTTGTATAAATTTATGGATTTAACCTTACATTTGAGCATAGGAAAATAAAAAATGAAAGTTCGGAAAACAAAAGAGAATTACATCACTATGCCATTATAAGAATTTACATGATTCTATTTTAGTGTACAAATAGTTGCATCAAGCCAAATCTGATGATCTATTCCATACATGAAAGGGAGAAAATGTTACAAGACTATCATCTATTAACCAGAAAGGAAATTCAATTCTAGGAAGTGATCTAATACGATCCTACGAATTGGGTCTAAAACCTTTTGTTTTTTGTATCTTAGTTATTAATGAAAGGCTTTTATAAAAAACTAATTAGTTAGGCTAATGAGTAACTTAATTACAGTGTAAGGTTTGTATTTTACTGCAGTTTAGATTGTGGTTAGTCTTATGAGGACCACTGTACTCGTGGAAAAAGGACAGGATTGTTACGAAACTTTGTTTTTTCCCACCACCACACACAACAAACCACCCACCTCTCCTCCGTCCATGTTCTTCATGAATGACTCCACATTGCCCAAAGCAACCCAATAAAAATTAGGATTGCATCATCATCACTGGAATAAACTTGATGCTTTTACAATTCAAGTTAATCATACCAACTAAGAGAAAACAAACCAAGATAAGTGGGAAAGTAACCCAGAAGCATAAATTATGGTGAATCTCATTTAGAAATATTATCTTGGGGCTTGTTGGGAATATGCTTTCAAGTTGTGATTTTGAAATTAGCCATTGAAGTATTAGCCCTTTAATTGGAAACTAAAAGACAAATTCAAGATTAACCGAACTGCAGTTTTGTGTATGAACTTCATATTTATGATGATAGAATAACTGGATACTAAAATAGACAGAGGTGAAGGTCTCCAATTCCTTGCCAAGATTGTTGTTATTTTATATTTTTTGTCACATGAAAGGAGTGACATAAAGTACATTATTTTTGCGTGTGAAGGTGTGTATTAATGAAATTCAAAATAAATGTATTTTGGATAAAACATGCTGATCTTGTACATGAAAAGTGATTCTGACTCTTTTTATATCTTATTTTATGTTTTTTGACCTATTTGAAAAATTATGATGAAATTTTTGAAAATCGAAGATTTTACCACATTTTCTAAGCTTATCAAGAATTGTTAGACCTACAAATTACATAAATTGAAATTGTCATTTCTTTTTAAACTTCATTTCTCTTGTGTGGATGAATTTAATCTTGTCCAATCTGATTCATAACTAGCCAAAGTAGAAACAAATAGGTTGAAAGCCAATTTATAGACAACATACTGTCCACACCAAAACTGCTACATTTTTATAAAATTCATTAGTTAGACTTGTGATGAATCTCGCTAGATTCATTTCTGCTGTTCTTAAAAGGTTAATATTTAATTTTAAGTTAGTTTCACGAATAACATCGTTTTTCATATAGATTTATTGTTGTTGTTCTTGTTTGTTCGGTCATCAAGGTCACTTTGTTACTTCTAGTTCTTCATATTCATCATGTCTTTTCCTCTAGTTCCCATGATTTAGTGGATAAAGGTTGAACTATCTTCTAAAGAAGACATAAATTGTCTTTGGTTTCTTTTGTTTTTATCAAAATTTCATCAAATGAAACATTATCTTGACATTGGACTACTACTTCCCTTATTTCTACATTGATTTTACAAAAGTAGACACATGGCACTAGGTTAGCACCTTTGATTCGAAACCAATGAAACATTTTGATTCCAGAGTAGCCCACCATAAAGTTAATGGTCAATATTTAGTCGCATTAACACTTATTTCAGGTCTAGAATTTGATCGAGTTGTTGAAACATTCTTGTCTATGATAAAATTGTGAAAATTGTGAAAACGACAGCAAAACAAAATTAAATTGAGAAAAACTAAAATTCATTATTGCTTACATGTAGATTACAATGTGTAAGTTTATCAACTTTGGCAATTATTTTATTGTTATTTTTTTTTATTTTGATATTAAAAAAGATATAATAATTGCTTCTTTCTAAGTCTAAATCTTTTTTCTTTTCTAAAATTATGAGGACAAAGAGAACAATCAAATTTGTTTGAATATAATGATTATGATATTGAAAAAAACTGACCTTATAAACAGTCCATTTCCCTATAAAATGGTCCAACATCATTGTTCCTATTTAAATCAATAAACAAACAATGATTTTAATTATAATATATTCATATTATACTAACCTATCTATCATCATCAAATATTAATATATTCCAACATAATTACATGCTATTGAAAAATGGCTTTAGATCCAAGAAACTAGCAAGTAGAAATAAAAAGTAGCTTGAGTAATATTAGGAAGGGAAAAATCTTTTGATTAGTCTCAAGTTAGATTCTACAGAGTTGGCCTCTAACAAGGATCAGGCCTAAAACCCAATAATGCTTCACCTAGAACTCCATTTAGAACTTAAACTTGTTGACAATGAAGTTTAAGCTATCTCATTTTTGTCCCTTACTAAAGAGTTTCTCCATTGCAAAAGCATGGTGTAGTAAGGTATTGTATTCTTGCCATTCCATTGGTAAATAAAAAGACACATACAAGATAATCGATAAGAGTATCAAAAAATGAAAAAGTTGTAAAAGGATTGATGGAGATGGAAAAACTTACCAACATCTACACTTTTGTGGACAAAGTTCATAGAAGAGTTGGCAAGTTTTTAATTTCCTCCAATATCTCCAATGAAAAAAAATTACGTGACTTGATACAAAAACATGGTCTTGGATTCTAGAATAGGTAAAGGTAAAGATTTCAAATTCCTCACTGAGATTGTTGTTATTTCATGCTTTTTGTCACATGAAAGGAATGCTATAAAATAAATTGTTTTTGTGTGCAAATGTTCATACTAAATGTGTTGGAAAAACATGTTGATTTTGTGTTTAAGAAGGAACTATGTTTCTCTTTATTTTTTATTCTTTCGGTGTAGTTGAAAAGTTATGACAAAATTCTTGACAAGGGAAGAATTTACCATTTTATAAGCTTATTAAGAATGGTAGACCTGCAAATCACATAAATTGAAATTGTCATTTTTTTTAAAACTTTTATTCTCTTGTGTGGATAAAATCAATCTTGCCCAACCTCATATGTTTAGTGTGTCTCTCTTTTTTTAGCTTGAAACTAAGATTTAAGTTGTATTGAGTCCAATCATAATGAATTTAACTTCTAAATCAAAAGGCCTAAACTTATTGATATGATAGACTCAATTACCCTTATCTATCATCAACTACCAAACTCTCATAAGCTTAATGTATCCTAGACTTTATAAGCCTATAACGATATACACATTTGTTTAACAAATCATATTCAAAATCGTTCTTGTGCGCATATAAAGTATATCATTTTGGACAAATATGGTTATTTCTCAAAGTTTTGCTTGTTTTGTTAACTCTTTTCACCATTTTAATAATTGTGTGCCATTTTACTAACGTCATTATAAATTTGTGTGTGGGGGAGATATTCAACATAAATCGCACCTATAAAATGGCTTCTTTACGGGTTGGATTTTGAGGAATAGTCAAACATAGGCGTTGGTCAACCTTTTCAAAGATGAAAAAGCATGAGACATTGACTTATTGAGATCTCACAATTCAATAACATCTAGAAGTTTTACCTCATAAGTGGAGGGTTTAAGCCTTTCCTCCTCAAATAAATTTGTTAAATTCCTTTACCTTCCATCCCCTCTATAAAAAGTTATAAAAGAAAAAAAAAAGAAGCAATAGCAATGATTTGTATTTCGCACTAAGTGTATTCATGAAAGAAATGCAATTTACATCAAGACTAAATTGAGTTATCATATTGTTTTTTATTTTTCCAAGAAATCAAGTTACATCCAAGAAAGACACGACAACTTTTTTTTTTTTTTTTTTAAACATACAAAGAGATCAGCTACTATCTTTAGAATGAATTTTTATTTTTCAAATAAAATAGCAATTCACCTTTATTTTTATTTTTATTTTTATTTTTCAAGTTGACTTCTATTGGGCTCACCATGAAAAATGAAAGACAAGTTCTAATTATCACATGTATTATATTATTGGCTACTCATGTCTATCATCTATAATATTTTGAAAAAACGTTTGGTGTACAGGGATTATAAAGCATTATGAGCTTCAACTACTTTACTAAAAGACTCAAGTTCAAAGACTAATTTCAACATATTTTATTTAAATATTATTATTAACTATTAACTTAAGCTTTGATAAGTCTAATTTTACCATGATCCTACTTTGTTGTTAGAAATTGGGATGTAGGATTGATGTTGATACCATTTATTATGTGTCTTAATCATTTTATTAAAAGATTTAAGTCTAAAGATTAATCTTAATATATTTCATTTAAATATTATTATTAACTTTTAGCATAAATTCAAACTGACTATAGATCCCATAATGTCATGGGTTTGGGTTTTATCACAAAATGTCAACTCAATAAGAGGAATAACCAAGTTCCTTTATATGGTCAAATCATTTTTTTTTTTTTTTACTTTTTAATGTTGAAGAATGAGGTCCGTTATATTTTTCTTTCTACAAATTCACTTTACACTTAACATGAGTGAAGCCCTCCTACCTACCCTAAACAAGGGGTTTTCCCATTGCTTACTCCACACTAAGAGAAAACAATTACAAGTGTCATTAGGTGTATCCACTACCCACCTTACACTATGAGATAATAGTTGTAATTCCACTAGATTAAGTTGCAGTTTGACTTTGATTTTGTTTATCACATGTTTAGATTAACATTTTAGAATAGAACACAAACTCACGGCAATAAACACATATCATAAAAGAATAAAAGTTATATAAAATGATTAGGTGGTTTTTAAATATGAAATAATATTTTTTAATATTAAAAAATTTTATATTTAAACATTAGTCAAAGATTGTATTTTTAATATAAAAATTTCCTTTCCTTCTCAATATTTCTTTATAGACTAAACATATTTAAAGGACTCATTAACAAGAGTTGGAGTAGATTGACCTAGGTTTTATATTACTTGAAAAAATTTAAAATCTAACCTAAAAGTTAACTTTTGAGTAGGAAAACAAGTTTGTATTTAAATATTATTTAGTAATTGTATTTTTCCAATGTTTGACTTTCTCTCTCCTTATCAATGAAATTGATGAAGAATTCAAGCGGCCTCACTAATTGAGGTTGAGATTTGCACAATAGGTGGTGTGTAAGTATTATGTTCTTAAATAAGTTATTGGCTGTTTGAACTCATCAACTTTGACTACAAATTTAAAGAAAACATTAAAGAAACCAAGACCTTATGTTCCTAGGTTGCATTAAATTAAAGTAAGTGCGAAAATATTAATAAATTTATATTTTAGTGGAAGTATTACGATTTATTCGCTATAAATTCAAGCTTAATTAATTTCGAGTCTATTATGGAGGCAAAGAATCATAAGTCGATGGATCTATATACATCAAATCAGTAGAGAATTTCCGCAGAAATTTTCGGGACTTGTATAAATTTATTGATTTAACCTTTACATTTGAGCATAGGAAAATAAAAAACAAAGCTACGGAAAGCAAAAGAGAATTATATGACTATGCCATTATAATAATTTACATGATTCTATTTTACTGTACAAATAAGTCGCATCAAGCCAAATATAGTGATCTATTCCATACATGAAAGGGAGAAAATGTTACAAGACTATCATCTATTAACCAGAAAGGAAATTCCATTTCTAGGAAGTGATCTAATGCGATTCCATGTTCTTCATGAATGACTCCACATTGCCCAAAGCAACCCAATAAAAATTAGGATTGCATCATCATCACTGGAATAAACTTGATGCTTTTACAATTCAAGCTAATCATACCAACTAAGAGAAAACAAAACAAGATAAGTGGGAAAGTAACCGAGAAGCATAAGCTATGGTGAATCTCATTTAGAAATATTATCTTGTAGCTTGTTGGGAATATGCTTTCAAGTTATGATTTTGAATTAGCGATTGAAGTATTAGCCCTTCAATTGAAAATTAAAAGACAAATTCAAGATTAACCGAATTGCAGTTTTGTGTATGAACTTCATATTTATGATGATAGAATAACTAGATACTAAAATAGATAGAGGTGAAGGTCTCAAATTCCTTGCTAAAATTTTATTTTATGCTTTTTGTCACACGAAATGAGTGACACAAAATGCATTATTTTTGCGTGTGAAGGTGTGTATTGATGAAATTCAAAATAAATGTATTTTGGATAAAACATGCTGATCTTGTGCATGAGAAGTAATTCTGACTCTTTTTATATCTTATTTTATTGTTTGACCTATTTGAAAAATTATGATGAAGTTTTTGAAAATTGAAGATTTTACCACATTTTCTAAGCTTATCAAGAATTGTTAGACCTGCAAATTACATCAATTGAAACTTTCATTTTCTTTTTAAACTTCATTTCTCTTGTGTGGATGAATTTAATCGTGTCCAATCTAATTCATAACTAGCCAAAGTAGAAACAAATAGGTTGAAAACCAATTTATACACAACATATTGTCCACACCAAAATTGCTAAATTTTTATAAAATTTATTAGTTAGACTTGTGATGAATCTCGCTAGATTTATTTCTGTTGTTCTTAAAAGGTTAATATTTAATTTTAAGTTAGTTTCATGAATAACATCATTTTTCATAAAAATTTATTGTTGATGTTCTTGTTTGTTCAATCATCAAGATCACTTTCTTACTTCTAGTTCTTCATGTTCATCATTTCTTTTCCTCTAGTTCCCATGATTTAGTGGATAAAGTCGAACTATCTTCCAAAGAAGACCTCAGTTGTCTTTGGTTTGCTTTCTTTTGCTTTGTTTTTATCAAAAGTTTCATCAAAGGAAACTTATACAATATCTTGACATTAGGTTACTACTTCGCTTTATTTCCACTTCGATTTTACAAAAGTAGACACATGGCACCATGTTAGCACCTTTGTTTCGAAACCAATGGAATGTTTTGATTTTAGAGTAGCACATGATAAATTAATGGTCAATATCTTTATCACATTAACACTTATTTCAAGTCTAGAATTTTATTTGAGTCGTTGAAATATTCTTGTCTATGATAAAATTGTGAAGATTAGGAAAAGGAAAGCAAATGAAAATTAATTTGAGAAAAACTAAAATTCATTATTGGGTAATACTTAGATTCTAATGTACAAGTTTATCAACTTTGGAAATTATTTTATTGATTTTTTTTAAAATTTGTTGTTAAAAAAGAGATAACAATTATATCTTTATAAGTCTAAATCTTTTTTCTTTTCTAAAATTTGAGGGTCAAGAGAACAATCAAATTTTGTTTGAATATAATGCTTAAGATATTAAAAAAACTGACATCACAAAAATAGAAACGAAAATTTGCAAATTCTAGTTGGATGTGAAACATCAAAGTCATATTGTGTTTTAAACATGACAAAAAGATAACATATGGCATAATATTTGCCTTCTTCATATTAAGATTTTTAATTTATTTAATTTTTGTGGAAGCATGATTTATGATTTATTCTAGGAATGTAAAGTTTATTGGAGGTTGTTAAAAGAGATGGGTGAAGTTTTGTGTGTGTTTGAAAAGCCATCTATGTGTCCTATTTCTAGGTATACTCCCAAATTTTTGATTGCATCAAAAGGTGATGGACTTAATTATTCCAATTCAATGCTATTGAAAAATGGCTTTAGATCCAAGAAACTAGCAAGTATGAACAAAAAGTGGTTTGAATAACTATAGGAAAGGCAAGATCTTTAGTTGGACTCAAATTGGATAATGTAAACCAATAGGCCCTTAAATTCTGTAAACCAATAGGCCTTAAACTAGGTCCAGTTTCTTAGCCTAGCTACGCTCCACCTTAGACTCCATCAAGAGCTTGATCTTGTTGACAATGAAGATTAATCTCTCTCACTTCTATTCTTTACCGAAGGTAGCTTCTCCATCACAGAAGTATGGTGCAACAAGACACTACATTCCTACCACTTCGTTAGTAAATTAAAGATAATTAGTAAGAGTATCAAAAGATGAGAAAATTGTAAAAGGATTGGTGAGATTGAAGAAATTACCAACATCCGCACTTTGGTGGACAAAGTTCGTAGAAGAATTGGCAAGTTTTTAATTTCCTCCAATCTCTCGAATAAAAAAATTATATAACTTGATAACAAACATGCTCATGGTATCTAGAATAGGTAAAGGTAAAGGTTTCAAATTCCTCACTAAGATTGTTGTTATTTCATGTTTTTTGTCACGTGAAAGGAATGCTATGAAATAATTGTTTTTGTGTGTGAATGTTCATGCTAAATGTGCTGGAAAAACATGTTGATTTTGTGTCTAAGAAGGAACTATGTTTCTCTTTATTTTTTTATTCTTTTGGCTTAGTTGAAAAGTTATGATGAAATTCTTGACAATAGAAGAGTTTACCACATTTTCTAAGTTTAAGGAGAATTGTTAGACTGCAAATTACATAAATTGAAACTATTATTTGCTTTTTTTTTTCTTTATTTCTATTCTCTTATGTGCATAAATTTGATCTTGCTCAATCAAAGCTGGGTAAATTGGAAACAGATAGGCTGAAAACTAATTTATGCATAAACATACTATCCACGCTAAAACGCTTGAATTTGTATAGAATTCAATTTAATAAATTAGCTTTTTTAACGAAATGCAAAAAAAATGTTTTTTCCAATGTGATAGATAACCTAATGGAACGAAGACTAAAACAAACTCTGATCATTACAAAAAACTAGAAACCAAGAAAGCTTTTTTAAAGATTTAAACGCATGAGGCAGTCACCTATCAAGCTCCCACAACTCAATGACATCTAGGAGTTTTACCCCATAAGCGAGGAGTTTGAGCTTTTTCTTCCAAAATAAATTTCCTAAATTCTTTCACCCTCATTCCCACTATTAAAAGAAAAAAAAATGTAATGATCTGTATTTTGCCCTTGATGTATTCGGGAACAAAATGCAATTTACAGCAAGACTAAATTGAGTTATAACATTTTTTTTCCAAGGAATAAAGTTACATCCAAGAAAGACGCGACACCTTGGTTCCTTGAACATACAAAAAGATCAGCTATTATCTTTAGAATGAATTTTTAGTTTTCAAATAAAATAGCAATTCACCTGAACTTATATGATTTTTTTGAGTCCCCAAAAATCTAATATCACGTGATGATCTTCATGATCACATGAATTGACATTGTCATCAGTGTTATTAAACTGGGATAACTTTTAGATCTTTTCAAATATTAAAATGAAGCGTTAGTATGTTATTACCTTCAATTTTAGTGAAAAAGACCACCAATATTATCACTAATCGTGTTTTTCAATGAATAACAGTTGTTGTAGTTGATGATACATTGTTATCAATTTAACATCTTTCATCATCACTAATCCCATTTAGCAATCATCATTACTAAAGTAATAACGGTCATCAATTTAAGCTAATTTTCGCGTTATTAGTGACCAACACAATCAGAAGTCGACTTCCGTTGGGTCTCACCATGAAAAATGAATGACAAGTTCTAATTATCACTCATATTATATTATTAGCTACTCATGTCTATCATCAATAAGATTTTGAAAAAACATTTGGTGTACATTGTAGAGTATTATGAGCTTCAACTACTTTACCAAAAGACTCAAATTGAAAGACTAATTTCTAACATGTTTTATTTGAATATTATTATTAACTTAAGATTTAGTATGTCTAACTTTACCATGACCCTTATTTGTTGTTAGAACTTGTAATGTAAGATTGACTTTGACATCATTTATTATGTATCTCAATCATTTCATTAAAAGATTTAAGTTTAAAGGTTAGTCTTAACATATTTCATTTGAATATCATTATTAACTAAAGTTAGTATAAATTCAAACCTATTATAGATCCCATAATGTCATAGGTTTGGGTTTTATTACAAAATGTCAACTCCATAGAAAGAATAATCAAGTTATTTTATATAACAAAATCATTATGTTTACTTTTCAATGTTGAAGAATGAAGTTCATTACATTTTTTCTTATACAAGTTCATGTTACTCCCAATGTAGGTGAAATTTCTTGCCTACCCCACACTAAGGGATAACAGTTGCAAGTATCATTTGATAGATCCCTTACTCATTCTCCACTAGAAGATAATAGTTATAATCCCACTAGATTTGGCTTTAATACTATTTGTCACATGCTTAGATTAACATTTTAGGATAGAACTTAAGCTCTTAATGTGAATGAGACCTCTTACTTACCTCACATTAAGGGATAACAATTACAAGTATCATTTGGTAGATTCCTTACTTACCTTACACTAAAAGATAACAATTGTAATTCTAGTAAATTTAGGTTTAATACTATTTGTCACATATTTAGATTAACATTTTAGGATAGAACCTAAGTTATAACAATAAACTCATGTCATAACAGAACCAAAGTTATACATAATCATTAGGGGATGTTTAGATATAGAAATATTTTTTAATTATATTTTATATTTGGCTTTCGACTTGCAGTTATTACTATTTTATATAAAAATTAGAGAAATTTGTAGTTGGAAAACCGAGGATAAGATGGAGTTGGAGCACGCGCACACAGGAAATGGTCCAACCCCACGTCCCCGGTCAGTTAGGTGTCCTTTTGGTAGTCGGCCTTTATTCAGCAAACCCGGATTTTGAATCCCCGCGAAAAACGAGGCACGTAAAGCGGCCATCTCCCTCTCATTTTATTACATTTACTCTCCTTCCTTTGCTTTAAAGCCTGACTCCTTCTCTCTCCTCTCTCTCCTCTCTCTCCTCTCTCTCTCGCTGTCTGTGCATGTTGCTTTGTCTCATTCCTCAGCTAATGCCATCATCACCTTAATTCCTTCCCTTTACTCTAAACAATCTCTCTCTCTCTCTCTCTCTCTCTCCTTTCTCTCTCTCTTTCTCTCCTCCTTCTTTGGCTTTCACTGCTTTTCATCATTCATCGACAAAGCTCGTTTGACGCGCTGTAAATCGCTCACATCTTGCAATGCAGCCAGATCTGGAATCATCTGCTGTGGTTTCTGATGATTAGGAACGCGATCGACCGGGTGAGGATTTGGGGAAGGAGGCCAAATGGGGTCAAGTGGAAGCAAGGCTATTACGACGTCGTCTTCTTCTTCTTCATCGTCCTCCTCCGGTGGCGTCCGAGCTGGTCGGTTCAGGGGGCGCCGAGTTTTCCAGTCTTCTTGTCTTGGAACCACGTCTCGATCGCGCGACCGTGACAATGACGACCCCCGCAAGGTCCGTCTCGTTCTCTTTACTTAGATCATAGATAGATATCAGATTTTAGATCAGATTTTAAAACTCGCTTAAATAGGTTGATTTAAGTTTGGGGTTTTGATCTTATCCTTCTCACTAATATGGTGGTTTCTCGAAATGGAAGTTGATGAGTTTGGGGTTCATGGTTTCGAGTCGAGTCCTTTGTGACTCAAAATCTTCTTCTACTGCTGGTTGTGCGCACTTTATCACTTGTTAATGGGGTAAATTTGATTATTATAAGTTTGTTTCAGGTCTGTAATTTTGAGAAGAAAGAAAATGGTGATCGTGCGGCGCCATGTACAACTCGGACTGAAGCAGAGTCTTACGAGATGAAGACTGAGAGTTACAGTAAGGTTAAAGTTGAAGAATCTAATGAGCTGCCTTGCTTATCATCTAGTGATGATCTTGATGAATGGGATCAAGAAAGGACGGCTGAGACGATTTCCAGGACTGGTAGCAGCTCTATCCAAGCTTCTTCAACTCACTCCTTGAACCCTTCTGGCCGTTTCCTCTCCCGATTTAGTTTCGTTCCTGCTAATATAAGCTTCAGACTCAGCAGAGCAACCAGTTTAGGGTCATCAAGGTCATGTCCTGTTTCTTCACCAAGTCTTGCTATATTGAATGATGAAGATGAGCTTCATCTTCCAGCAAGACCCACCAGTAGCTTTGTTCATAGAAATGAAACTCAACAAGGTAGTGACTTGCTTCCCGCATCATTGACTGATGGAACATCCAGACAATGTCATCAAGATACTTCTGGTAGTTTGAGGTTAAATGCTTCAGCAGCTAGTTTTTCTGATGATTTACAGGACAATGAACCAGTCTCTTATGACCATGATTTGGGTAGAGAGAGTGATACCACGAGAAATGGGATTGACATTGATTTGTACTCACCGAGAATTCATACGGTGAATGAGAATGTTGAGACTAGAAATCCTGACAGGTGGGTTGGAGCTCGTGAACCTGTTGAACGAAATGTCCGTTTCAGCCGAACCCTAAGTGTTGGAAGACTTCGTGACAGAGTTCTTCGTCGATCATCATTGTCTGACTTATCATTTTTTCCTTCACAACAAGAGAGAGAAGTCAGAGATGGTAGTCAGAATAGTAGTAGACCGGCCTGGGAGGGTGAGACAAGAGAATCCTCATCTGAAAGTAATGCTATAACAACTCCAGCTGTCCCTGGTTATCCTCCATCAAGTACATTTAGCTCCTTACTCAGTATCCAAGATTATGAGGTGGAAACTTCACGGTCAAGAGAAGGCAGGTATCATGATCTTCTAGAACATAGATCAAATTTCCTTGAACGGAGAAGAAGAATAAGATCTCAGGTTTGTAAAATTTCTGCCTTATTTTTGTTCTGATGATATTTTGAATGAATAACATGAAGCTAGTCTACTGAGCTTGTAGTGTATTTGAAGTTTTGTGCTTCTATGATGTTGCAACAGGTAATATGTCATACATGTTTGCTTAGGGCTGGCTACCATTTGCAATCCTGTTAGGGACATATCAAAGCCTGATGTTGATTTTAGTGTACTTTGAGCTGAACCCTGTTTAGTTGCCACCTGTACTGTTTTTCTGTTCTTTTGCAATTTAAGTAACAGTTGTCCATGATTTTGTGTAGGTTCGTGCTCTTCAGCGACTGGGAAGTCGTTTTGAGAACCTATCTGGACATGACAGGTCTTGTATCTTATCTGGACAACATAGAACTGGCCGTTGTACATGTCGAATCCGTAACCGGGATGCCTATTCAAATGATGACACCACAGCTAGGGCTAGCATATCGAGAATTGTTATGTTAGCTGAGGCTTTATTTGAGGTAATGCTGATATGTAATTACTCTTTCTGATAGCCATTTTTTGTTATTGTTTATGCAAGTTGAATCTTCTCTGCATATTTTAATTAGGTTCTGGATGAAATTCACCAGCAATCTGTAGTTTTATCCTCCCGACCTTCTGTATCTTCAATTGGATCTGTCCCTGCACCTAATGAAGTTGTAGAGTCATTGCCTGTAAAATTATACACCAAGCTGCAAAAACATCAGACTGAGGAGGCTGCACAGTAAGTTTAAAGTTTTCTCTCCTTTTTGGCCTTTGGATTATTTCAGTGAGTGTCTTCAATAGAGGTTTTTGAATGTTGACTGTCTTTGTCATCTGCACCCATAGAGATCATATACATAACATGTGGCTTCTCTCAATCGCTGAAATTCCTTTGAAGGAAGTTTTTTCACATTCCTGGTAGAAAAAGGGGGAAGAAATAATAGTATTTTTTGCACATTTTAGTAACTGTAATCATGCAGAATGAATCATAAACTCAATTCACGGGAATGGTTAATATTTGAGCACATTACAGATTTAGCTTTTGATAGACACAACTGATTTCCCATTTGGTGGTGTATCTTTTGTGTGTGCGTGTGTGTGTTTTTGTGCTGTTGTGTTGGGGGGAGAGGAGGGGTGAAGAGAGTGGAGCAGCCTGAGTTATGGATTACCACCTAGCTTATCAAATTATCTGACTTCAACATTTCTAGTAACCTTATTATGGGTGTGCTTCTCTCGACCTTGGATTGCTCTTCCTTGTTAATGTTGGAAGACTTTCCTGTGAGTTATTCTTTTATTTGTATATTACATCCTACTTTTTTGGGGTTAATAGCATTTACATTGATTGGAAATTCTGACTGGATTATCTTAAGTCATCTTCTGCTTTTGGTGATCCTTCAGATGTTACATATGCCTTGTGGAATATGAGGACGGAGACAGCTTGCGGATATTGCCTTGTTATCATGAATTTCATAGGACATGTATAGACAAGTGGCTGAAGGAGATCCACAGGTATGAGACTGGTCCATTCTTTTAGCATTTTAATATATGCTACTAAGAATTCATGAATAGTACATGACTGAGCTTTTCTTAAAGCAGTTCTGTTGAGTGAGTGACGGTGTATTTGTCTCTTGGACCACCAAAATAAAATAGAGTTGGCTTTTATTTGAGCTTGGGGATAGGAAAGTGGTTCTAGGGGCTGCTCTGCTTGTTCTGCAGATAATAGTGTATAGACAATCATGTTGCAAGTTCACTTTTCTAAACCTGGCCTCCAAATGTAACAAGTTTCTCCTGGTGCTGCTACTGATGCCTTAACAATAAGCATGCTTGTATGTGGTTTCCAGGGTATGCCCACTTTGTCGGGGTGATATATGCAGATCTGACTCACTGCCTGCGGAGAACTAAAGGGGCCAGCTTTGCAATGTTCTTGGAGACCCCCTGAACTCCAACCAGGCACAAAGAGGAGATGATCGTGATGCTTCAGGAAGTTGTGGTCATTTTCCACTGAAATTATTTATCTTGGCTCTGGTAAATTGTTCTAATTGCTCATTGAAGCATGCTACCCTGGTACAAATGTACTGAAATACTTGTAATCGACCACAGAATTGAAGAAAGAGGAGAGAAGGGAGAGAGAGAGAAAATCGGCTGTTCTTTTTTTCCAACGATTACTGTGAATATGTTAAAGCTCTTCCTATCATTCTATCCCAAATTACTTGCATCTTGCTTTGTTTGTGGTAGTTTCAATCAATGTTTCTTTCAAATTGGAGCTGGTTGGCCATGGCCTACGAGAGGAGGAGAGGATTAGGGTGCTCACAATGGTTGGGGATCCACTCATGGAGATTGAATGCCCCTTTTTATATATAATGAATGTCTTTTGCTACTTTTTTTTTTAATTCTTTGAAATCTCCGTTTCAACTTCACGTGTTCTTAGTTTCACAAATTCAATACTCCTATTTAAATATTTAATAACTCAGGTACGTTGACTGATTTCAAAATGATAAAAGAAAAAAAAAAGTCCACATGGAATTCAAGTGATTATAGTAGTGCAGAATTTGTCGTTTGTTTCAAATCTTCTTTTGAGGCAGTGTTTTGACATATTTTATTAGTAAGAGTCAAGCTGGGTTTGACAGCTATATTTTGTAGGGTTCCAAAAGGTAGGGCACAGGGCGGCTGGTAACCCTAACCCTAACCCTAGACTTTTACATTCAGTGCACTGTCACTTTCACAACTAACAAGAATTACAAAACGCCAGCATTTAGGCTTCACCACCTCAAGGCAGTCTATACCTACCTAAACTCATCTGATCCTGCTCGAAAGCATTCAAAACAGGACTTGGAAGTGAGCCTGTATAAACGTTGAGAAGGTGCTTTGCATGCCCAAGATCCGCAAACCTGTCAACCACTCTACTACCATCTCTGTAAACATGAACCAATCTAGCATTCCAAAGAATGACTGATACATTTTCGTATAACTTACTTTTGATGCCATAGGCCAATAGTCACCCTCCTCTCCCGTATCTTTATAATAAAATAGATTGTTTGGTATCCTTTAGCAATTGTCATAGCCATCTTAAATGTTTGTGGGCATGTCTGCTGGGCTGCTCTAGTGCCTTTCCCTTTTTAATGATGTTTCCATCCTCTTGACTGTCCCAGCATGTAGCTTCATAATATGCAATGACTGGGCATCTTCTTGGCCTCTTCCTGAGCTTTTGACAGGGAGAAAACTTTAGCTGCATCGGCCCGTCCACTCCCAACTAGAAAACAAGGGCAAGAGACAATAGAAGTTCTATCTCCAGGATAAGATGTGCCTTTCAACAGTGTTGCCATGGTAGCAGCATTGCATCGATGTGGCTGCATCCGCACAGAGATGATAAGCTGCCCGAAATCTCTACCATGGGCAAAGATCATTGACCCACAGGTTCCCACGGGCAGACATGTCAAACTAGAGCATCCAAGTACATCAGTCATTTATACTGGGGGATCTACAATAATAAGAAATATAAAGCTCTTGTAAAGTGGTAATATGTAGAAGTCCGAAAAGGAGACCAAATTACCTTCATAAGTAAGGAGAGAATGGGCTTAATTACATTCCATGTTAGTCATTCTTGCTCAGAAATTATGTATAATAATAATTCCAGAAATCACAAACCTTATGAAAAACTGGTGAAACTTCCAACAACTCAATCATTTCTCCTTACCAAATTTGTTTTCTTTTATACCATTCTTCTTATAGTGAGACTAACAAATAAGAAAGGATGATATATATATAATCCTTTTAACCACTAAAAATATAGATTCTACTGACTATCAAATCATTATACAACTCTTTATCTGATAATAAATAATTATAATGATTGATCCAGCTACATAATATAAACAAGCAACCCAAACAATAGCATAAATTCTACCATTTTCGCCAACTCCAGGCTAGGCTTCTTGGATAACTTGGCAAAGTTCTCCAAGATAGAGTTGTCTCTCTCCATCCTTTTAGTGCTGCATCATATCCATTCACTCCTCCGTCCAATCTTCGGTTGTCATTTGCCTATCCAACAATGGTTGTGCCGTTTGTCCCTGAAACCAGCCGTTTTGATCTTCTCACTGTCCAAGGCTGACATTTTATAATGAATTCATCACTTTCCTTTAGATATGGGCCCCAAACGACCCCTTTGATGCTCTTTAGCTTTTCCTTTCTGGAGAAGCTAAATGACACTGCACAAGAGATACTAACCCAATTAAGCTCAGTTTAATTTTTAATGTATATTCATAAGCAGAGCCTTTACAGCAAACGCTTAGTAGTTGTAAACAAAGGTAACTTGCAGTAACAGCCAGCAAGAGCGATATAAAGTCCTATTATTGTAGTTAGGTGACAAGAAAGATAAGATCACCATAATACAGAAAATAAAAGTAGTCTTACGTTTTTCCAATGACGATTCTTTCTTGTTAAAAGACTTGTGTTTTAGGGGAGATGGATGATTACCTAGCTATATTACTCAAACCAGAGATCCCACATAATATTAAAAAAAAAAAAAAGCTAAGAAAATAAAGAAACTCCAGAGCACAAGCAGAATAAAATGAAGCTTTTCCGAAAAATTAAATTGAATCAAAATGGAGAATAAGTACATCACCTTGCAACAATCTTGAAAAAATAAAGTTATCTTCCGTAATCTAATAATACATTCAAAATTCCATCTTGACCAATGGTTGATAAGTTGTTGCATAATTGTAGCACCAACCTGTTTTAACAAAAATTGCATTGTTGATTGGTTGATGCATAATTGTACTACCAGCTTACTATAACAAAGTTGCTGCATAAGATCCCACTAAGTTGTTTGACTTTTTTCAAAACTACAAAACCTTAGACCTTTGACTAAGTTGAGATCTCTAGTTTCTTCAATATTTCATAACTGAAATTGGTACCTTAGATATGAAATTTAACCACCAAGGAATATAAGAGACAAAAATGTAATGAAAAAGAAATAAACACACTAAAAGGTAAAAAGGTGATTAGTTCAATTGTTATACTATATTTGAGATAAAATGATGAATAGTATTACCTGAATCAAGGACATGTCTGGAACTTTTCTATATTATATCAATGTTTACAACAAGGATGTGAGAATCTTGGACCAATTCTCACTCTTCTTTCTTGCTCATTTTTGCACTAACATTGGGCACCTCCAAATCTTTAACATGTGCAAAGACTATAGCCAACATGCCCACGGGCAGTACTGTCAAACTGAGGCATTTGTCAAGGTATTTATTTAGATGCATTTGGTTTCAATTTAATGCCCACATAAAGAAGCTTGATAATACCTGGAACGAAAAGAAACAATTTTGAGAAATTTAAATGGACATTTCATGACAAAAAGACTAACAAAAATTGTATCAAATAATAGAGTGTTAAGTCCATTTTAAACCAATTCTAGTGTCAAAATCTTATGAATCCTTGATTAAGCCCTGTTAAATTTCCAATTATCATATATTTCACTACCCCCACTTATGTTTTTTCTTATTTATTGTCCATTAACAAAATTACTTGCATAAAAAAATGGGAACAAAGTGAATAGGAAAACGCCTGTACCATAATCTTCCCTCCAATAGAATTCTTTGGTTTATCCTTTGGTATTATAAAAATACTGTAAATATCTTTTCAAACAATAATTGCAATGACATAGGCCCATAGCCAACCAACAAACTAGATAAAACTATGTAAACACATAGGTGTGGTGAATTTTGAATGAATTAGAGCAAAAGAAAAAAAGGCAAGATATAATCAGAGTTGAATTACAGTAAAAATTGTAAAGCCAAATCTTTGCCCAAGCTTTGAATCCCAATCCCTAGTTTTTTTGATACTTCAACAAGTTCTGTTGCTTTTAAATCTGGAATGTAGTAACCAAGAGATATGAGAGACAAAAATGAACACATAAGAGTTCAAGAAGGTAAATACCTTAATTTCTATAAAGCTTTTAAAATAAAATGATGAATTACCCAAATAAGAGGAACGTGTGTCAGTGGACAGATATCCTTTTTGGTCACATTAGCAATCTGGGGCCGATATTCACCCTGACATTTCTTATATAAGATGGGGCACCGGAAAATGTGTAACTTCTGCAGAGACCATTGCTTACACTTTCCAATAGATAGTGATGCCAATTTGGAGCATCCATTAATAGAAAGCACTTCAAGTGATTTGCACTAGTGGATCCATTTTGGTATAGTCATCAAGCATTCACAATTTGAAATCTCAAGTTCTTTTAGAGTCGTGACACATTGAAGACCTGGAGGGAGAGAAGACAATTTCTGAAGATTCTTATTGGAAAGAAGGAGAAGAATCTTAAGGCCTTGCCACTGTATCCCATTTTCATCATCTACAAACATTGGACAGTCCTTCATAAACAGTTCTTGAACTGTTGTGAGATGTTGTAAGCTTGGAGAGAGACTTCAATTTATCACAACCTTCAAATGCCAAAATCTCGATAGAGGTGAGGCTTTGCAATCCTACATTTGGGAGCGCTTTCAGGTCTAGTACTGATTCAAATTGCATTTCCTTCAATTTCGAGAGTGAAGAGCATAAAGATATAGCACATGAAAAGGAAGGTATTACCGCTGACATATTCATCACCAATGTTTGTTGCAATGGCTTAACAAAAGCAATCCTTCAAGATGTGGGAAAATTGATGTTGAAGTCAACATTGGACAGTCTTTAATCTCTAGATTTGAAAGGAGAGAAACTAAAAGGAGTAAACTTTTAACCTCCATAAAAGATTCCCCCCACCACCCCTTGAGATTTGGGCATCCATCTAGCTTAAGTTCCTTAAGTAATGGAAAAAACATCATTGATGCCAATGAAGGAGAAAAATCACTCCGCTCATCACAATTTGATATCTATTCCATACTATCCATATCTTGAATTTCAAGACTCTCAAGAGAAAGTAGGTGACTTAATGGCACCAAACATAGCCATTTACTACATCCATTTAATGACAAACTAACAAGACTTGTAAGTGATGATAGCCAACTTATAAATTTGGGTCATTTTTCCAAACTTTTGGATTGTAACAACCTTCCTAAAGTCTTCATAGCTAAAAGAACACCTCCACACTTTTTAAGAATCTCCCTTTCCATTTCCTCTATGCTTTTCAATCCATTGAATGTGTGTCCCATTTTCTTGTGTTAAAAGCCTCATGCTTAAACAAATCCAATGAGGCTTGCTCCCCTAAACCATTTAAATGATATATTTTGGTTTGCATAATCTTGGCAACATTTTTCATATGTGTTGTCACTAATATTTTACTATCTTTTCCACCACCCATCAATTGATTTTTTAACTTCGACCATTTTGCCCTACTTTTGTTCCACTCATTGTCCAATACAAGCAAATACTTCTTTCCATTAATTTCTTTTTAACGATCACATACTAATGTTTCCATTAAATCAATTTAAAGATTTATCTCATTTTGCATACTCTAATATCTTCTTGATAATAACTTTATTCTCAAAATTATCAGAGACACATACCCATATTTTTACCTCAAATTGCCTCAAATCGTTTTTGGATTTCCTTGTCATCAAATATGAGTTTAGCTAATGTAGTCTTTCCTAACCCACCAATACCAACAATTGAAATAATTGAAACATTCCCTTGAATATTGGGCTCCATTAGACGATCTATAATTTCCTTCTTATCATCCTCCCGACCAATAACTATTTTGGAACCTAAAGAAGAATAAGTATCATCCCTCTTCCCAATCCAGACTCTTGTTTCTAAAGGGCGCACCAGGAACCGGAGTTTGTTTATATCAGCCACAACGGCATCTAATCTCTCCCTTATCGCCTTTATCTTATAACCCATTCTAGGACCATGGTCGAGCTGATTCGATTTGGAAAAGAATATGCGTACCTCTTTTGCCTTTTTATCCCCAGTCATTATTTCTCGCCGTTGAGTTTCGGTAGAAATATCATCCAGCAAGTCATCTGCTTCATAAAGGAGATCGTTTAGCTTCCTGAGCCACCCGTTAATTGCACGATTCCTTGCTTGTTTCTCCTCTGCATCCAGAAGCACATCTTTAATTGTTGAAACCGTATCCTGTAACTTTTCGAGCTCATTTTGAACACCCCATAGCAGTCCGATCTCTTCGGCAACCAGTGGGGCCAATCTCTTGATGATTCCCCCTGCGGTTTTGAAGAGAACTTCTTCCGCCATTTCTTGATGATCAGTGAAAGTGTGTTAGAGAGGCCTGCCTTGTTGAAGTGATTAAAGAGCGGAATGGAGATAGGTTTTCCTGTCGTGGAAGATAAAATCGTATCTTTTTTCTTCCTTTTTTTTTTTAAATACCTTTCGGAGACTTGCGACCTTATTTTGTTGTATTCCGACGGTACCCATCAATGAAGCTTTTTAAATTGTTTTAGTTAATACTTTAGACCACGCGTCTTCGCATTCATTCATGTATAATCATGTTCTTATAAATAACAAGGCATGATAAAGAAATTTTTACATATTTTTCTTGTGTAATGAATAAAATTAAAAATAGGAAAATTTGGTACTAAATTCTTTGTCTTAGATTTGTATAAAAGTTTAGTGAATATTCATTGATTTTGGGTTAGAAGTAAAACTGAGAAGGACTTTGCCAAAAAATAGTTCTTCGCATAATTTTAATTTATATTTTTCTAGACGCAATACGATTGAATAACATATACCACCTAACACAATATCCGCAAATAAACATTCTAGAGAATTTTTTATCAATTTAATAATTTCGTAAATAAATTTTTAAATTTTTAGCCATTTTTGTTTTCATTTTATACTAATAATAAGATTTAGAATATAAGTCTTCAAAAGAGAGATATAATTATCTAGCTAACTTAAACCAATTTTAGAATCTAAAATATTAATTGACTCCCTTTAAAACTTAGCCCATGATAATGCACACCTATATGGATTGATGATTATAAATCATGCATAATATTTATTCTATTTAATATCTTTGATAATAAGGTCAAGTAAGAGTTGATGATATACAAACATTACCATGAAGATCATAGTTTATACCGGGTGATGAGTCATCATGTAAGCTTTTTTTGGATAAAAAACAACTATAGCAATTAATCCTATTGCAAAATATAAATAAACAACTTGGTTTTTAGAGTAATTGTTCTTAATTGTGTCCCTTTACACTATTTTGCCAGCTCCAAGGTTGGGATGAGGAGATCAAATGTAAACCTTTGTCCTTATATTTCATGTTTTTATTTTTTTGTACTTATGTAATAGCTTGATTTATAAGTATTTTGTCTTTTTTAAGTGTTAGGTTTATATTCTATCATATATATTTATTTAAGATATAGTTATCATACCTAACTTTATTATTATTAATAAAACTTATCCTATTTCTTTTTTGAAAACAAAATCCTATATTTTGGTTTCCAATTCCCTCACCTCCTCGGCTCAAGCAAGCACCATACGGCTCATGTGATGACATATTAGTAATTAACATGGATAAAAGTAAACCATTATGATAAAGCCACCTAAGCATGCAAGCAACAACTAAGATTAAAGCAACGTTGAGTGCAGGAAAAGTCTTGGTGTTGACAGCCCTCTTTGTAGGATTTTCATGTAAGAAAGATACAAGAAAGGAGGAGAGAAGAAAACAAGTTTAGTGAATAAAGAAAAGGCTTGGGAGATATGGTCTCCCTAGAGAAGAGAAGCAATGTAGCCCTCTAGAGAGAGAAGTGCTTGCTCTTAAACCACAAGACCATATGTGCTTTCCTAACCAATTCAACTACACCCCAAGGAGCTACCCACATAATTTATGGATTTGCCTTTAGATGTCAAGAATTTGATTGGAAATCTTTGTACTATTGACATTTACAAGCAATCTCAATGAAGAGAAGATAAACCTCCTTCCAATTGAAAGGAAAAATGCATGAAAAAAATAAAATAAAAATTTAAAGAAAATAAGGTATATAATTGATAGTAATCAAATCCAAATTATTAAATTGGACTTTTAAAACTCATTATCATTTTTTTTATCATTTAGTAAATATGCATACTAAGATTGATGTTTCCTAATGAAAATATTTGATAATTCAATTAAAAATAAGTGAGGTTGATAAGCGACTTTTTAATTCTCATGTTACTTTGTAAAGATTAATTGAAAATAACTAATTTAGCACAAGTGCAAACACTCCTACAAACATAGCAAACTTCAAAAGAAAAAAAATTAAGTCAACTTGAGGATTTTGTAACTATTTTACTTTTTTTTTTTTTTACAATTTTATCTTTGATTTATGCTAATAATGCCACTTAAAAAGAAAATTCTCTAGAAAATTTCTAACTAATACATGCCAAATTTTCGGTCCAAAAATTAATCAATTTATTTTGAAACCTTGATTCAAAATAAGGCAAACTTTTTACCTTTTGTACTTTCATAGACACTATCAAAATGAAATTTTATTTGTTATTTTTCCATCAAGGTTGGTCTCTTCTATACTATCTCTACTAGGCTATCAAGTTATTAACTTTTGATTTGGTAAGTAATAATTGTAATGATTGATCCTATCTTACAATACAAATAAACAACTCAAACCTCTCATCCCCTACCAAGCACCCCTAGCTTGCTCATCCAATAGGTTTGGGGTTCAAGACACTCCCTCCCCTTCCCCGTATGTGTGAGTTGTAATAAAAAATAGTAACTTTTTTTTTTTTTAAAAAAAAAAGGTTTCTTTGATAACTCATCATGTTTTCCTAACACTCAACTTTAATTGCACCTTAGTCATTATTTAGATTACCTATAAGACATTAAGGTACTGTGGATACAAGATTTAGGCAGGGCTATAACAATTAATTCTTATTGTAATTTTAGAAATATTAACACATGGATTCTCTTAATTTTAGAAATCACAAGGCATGATGAAGTAGTAAATTTTTCTTGAGCAACGCAGTAAGAAAAAATTTGGCAAAAAATTCTTTTTTTTGCTTAATTTGTGACTAGTTAAGCAGTTTTTTTTTTATAACTTTTTTTCTTTTTTTAAGAATACAAAGCACGAATTTAACTCAACCATAAGGAGTGTTGAATCTCAAACCTCACAATTAGAGTCTATTTTAGTTAATTGCCTAAATGACAAGTTAGGTAGGATTGCCATTGTGCACATATTTGTTAAGGGTGCATAATGAGCATTCAAGAAATAATAAATGGCTGAAAAAGAAGTAGGCAAATTATAAATTTATGAGAACAAAAGCTAGATAGAAAAGTCCACTAAGTTGCTGACTCAAGCAGAATGATTGATTTCTCAATGAAAAAATCTGAAACGAATAATAGGACACGTCCAGTGGACTCCAAGTAGTTGTAGTAATGTATTTTCTATCTTTTTTTCAGATATACAGTTGTATGTCTTGTTATATCTACTTAACAACTAGATAAAATAAGAGTTTCACTTGGATTCAATCAGGCTTATGATGATTTTATCTTGATTCTTATATCTTTCAAGTTTAAGTCTTCTAAGTTTAAAAGGAGATAAAATATATCTTTTTCCAAGTATAAAAAAGAGTCGGCAATCTTCAACCCCACATTGAGGACCCTCAAGCTGCCAAACCCATCGAAAATCCTGAAGCTGCCAAACCCATTGAAAAACCTGAAGCTGCTAACCCCATTGAATCCTGAAGCTGCTAACAATGAAGATTCAACTCCGTTTTACGCTTCTCTTACTAGTTTTGGTTTTGCTTGGGTCATCGGAAGGTGGCAGCGATTCCCGTATAGACGCATGGTGCAAGGAGACACCCCATCCTCAGTCTTGTCAATATTTCATCAATCGCAAACATGATTCTTTTGTGATGAAGAAAGAACCAGATTTCCATAAGATGACCATGCAAGCTGCTCTCGAACAGGCCGTCAAAACCCATAGCCATGCAGCTAGGGTTGCAGCTCAGTCGGAAAACGAACGAGAGAAGGCCGCACTAGATGATTGTATTCAGCTCTTCGAGAACACCATGTATCGGATGAAACATATCATCAACAATCATGGTCGACACGCAGACGCCGCCGACGCTCAAACTTGGCTTAGCTCTGCCCTCACCAATCTCGAAACATGCCGAACAGGGTTTTCGGAGCTGGGGGTTTCGAGCAGTATCCTACCCATCGTCTCCAATGTCTCCGAGTTGGTAACCAACGCTCTGGCAACCAACAGATACACCATCAGACAGCGAAACTCCGGCGGCCGTCTCCCTCGGCGGAGTCCTTCCACTAACCAAAAGCTTTTGCAGAGTTTCAACCCCGCTTCACCGCCTCATCTAGTGGTTGCTCAAGATGGTTCGGGGAACTTCACGAAAGTTCAAGAAGCTGTGGATGCTGCGCCCAGGAGGGACGGAACTAGCAGATTCGTGATCTATGTTAAAGCGGGGACATACCATGAGAACGTCTATATAGACAGCCAGGCGAGGAACATCATGATGGTTGGCGATGGCATTGGAAAGACCATTATTACAGGAAACAGAAGTTTGAAAGGAGGTTCTACCACTTACAAATCTGCAACAGTCGGTAAGATTGCTTATCAACGAAACTTTTTCGTAATCATCTTTGTCTTTATGATTTGATGAACTTGAAATTTATTCTCACTAGAATTAATATCCCTATTTATCACTATTTATCAATGTTATCATCACATATGTTGATAATTAAAAACTAACTCACGAATTTGAAGAAATTATATTACTTATACAATACTTTTATCCTTTAATATTATTCCGTACATCATGAGACCATAGGCTCAAGAATACTTGTTACATGCTAAGTATACTTTTAAGTGCTTAAAGTTAAGTGAGAGTTGTCACGAATCACTTCAAATGTGTAAAGACCCAACTCTTGTCTTAGGGATCTTACTTTTTGTTGTGAGACTCTTGTCTTACATACACACTTTGTTTACATACACATTTTGTATAATGAATGTTATTAGGCTTAAGGTTATATAACACAGAACAAATTTAACTAAGCTCCAATACTATGTTACAAGGCCTAAAAGCCTAACTCGAAAGTTATTTTTTCATATTGGACTCTCGTCTTGTATACAAAATGAACTTATACATTGTCATCATGGTAAAAACACTAAAGTTAAACCTAAAAGCTAAATTCATGAGTTTATGTGAGATTTTTTATATTGAAACATTATACAAAGATGACTTTCATTCTTGTAATGCTCATCAATTTATCACGGTAGTTGTCTTCTTTGACATGATGTTTTCATTTATATCTTTGAGCTACAGCTGTTGACGGTGACGGATTCATGGCTCGTGACATGACGATCAGCAACACCGCCGGACCCACGAGCGGCCAAGCGGTTGCTCTCCGATCATCTTCCGACCGCTCAGTGTTTTACAGATGTAGCTTCGATGGTTACCAAGATACCCTTTACGTTCATTCAAACATGCAGTTCTTCCGAGACTGTGATGTGTATGGAACCGTGGACTTCATCTTTGGAAACGCCGCGGCTGTCCTCCAGAACTGCAATATATATTCTAGGAACAGCCGCATGCTTAACGTCATTACAGCTCACGGTCGCACCAACGCCAACCAAACTACTGGAATAGTGATCCAGAATTCTAAGGTCCTTGCTTTTGCAGATAAAGGCAGATCGCGAAGAGCAGCTTTGACATACCTTGGAAGGCCGTGGAAGACATATTCCAGGACAGTGTTTATCAAAACTTTTCTGGATAGTTCAGTTGTTCCAGAAGGTTGGCTGGCGTGGGATAGAAGTTCCTCTCTTGAGTCACTCTACTATGGAGAGTACAAGAACAGAGGCGCAGGATCTGCAACTAAACACAGAGTTAAATGGCCTGGTTTTCATGTCCTCAGAAACTCTTCGCAGGCATCGAGTTATACAGTAAGAAGCTTCATTTCTGGTGCTTCTTGGTTGCGAGCCGCGGGCGTGCCATTCTCTCCGGGGCTTAAATTTGTTTGAAAGCTTGTTGTCATGCGTGTATTTTGACAAACTTTATGTAAACAGAGTGAAAGTGTTGCACCAAATTTTCATGATTGAAGTTCTGTTGTTAGCTTCGTGTAGAGAAATGATTAAATGTAACCAATTACTTTCAAGTTTTGCAACAATTCCATAGGCCTTTTAAGTGGACAAATGTTACAATATAGATGTCTAATTCCACTTTATTAAGATTCAAAGTTGTGTATCTTGTTAGCATATGGTTGTTTTCTCTTGTTTCATAGAAAGGTTTCTAAAGAAAATTTGGATTTTGTAACATGATATCAGAGCTTAGATCTCCTTTAGCACTCATAATTTAAGTCTGAACAAAAAATTGTATAGTAATATGAATGTCAAGACTCATTCACATTGTAATAAGGGGGTGTATTGTAGTATAAATATCTAGTCCCACATTACCAAGTGTGAAATTGTATGCTTAGTTAAACATCACTATTTTCTTATTTCATGGCTGGATTTTGTAGTAAATTTGGGTCTTTTGTATAGTAAATATAAACAATTGCATTGTGAACTTGTATCCTAATCAATGAGGGTAATCAATCAGTAAAGGCTTTTTCGTCTTTTTTATTTTGAATTTTATGCAGTTGAAAAGGGAAAAAAAATACTATTTTTAAAGTTTATTTTTGGAATTGAACAAATTTTGGGCACTTAATATATTTCATCACTGGAACCTTACAACCTTTTCTTCATCTTAAATCAAGAGAATAAAGTTGGTATCCCCTAAATTTGCTCATGTTGGGGTTTGAATTTGGAATGGTGGATGACATTGAAACCAAATTGTCATGATCCCTAATTGTTATGCCAAAAAGCTTAAGCATGTTAGTTAGTTAGGAATCAATATATTTGACCTATGACACAATCCTAATCAATTAAAATAACCAATGTCCCCTTAAGAGATTGTTACTACTCAAACCCTAATTAATAAATGATAATTATATTTTATTTTTTATCATTCATCCTACTTCCCATCTACTTTTCTTTTTGTTCTTGATTGGGGTCCACCAAGACAAGCCTTGTCTTGCTCAGTGAGCCTAAACCAAGTTAGTTATTTGAACCCTGTACCCATGATATGCTCTTAAGACATAAAATAAATTTTTATGTAGTGTTTTTTATTTTAAAATTTATTTTATTTTATTTTATTTTCAAAGATGAGTGATATCAGTAAGTTAAATCTTTAAGCATGCTTTGAGACCAATATATATTTTTCATTTTAAGTTATCAAGTAAAAACTTAGAAGGAGTTATGGGTTATTAAAAATTAAACAAATATATATATATAGATTTTTTTTTTTCCAAAAAAGGGAATTTGATCCACATCAGGAAAAAGACTCCCTGAATGGTGGAGGCCACTGTGGAAGGCTGCTGTTTTTAAAGCAAGCACAGGAACGCCGAATGTGAATGCAACGGAAGAATAGTGTGCGAGCAGAAGAGAAGAAAGGGCGAGATGAGCAGCCTCAACAACAGCGTCGATGACAACCACCACCTCCACCACTCCAACTCCAACAACAACGTACTTAGGCGGCAACACCCTCAAGATCTGGACCACACCTCCGACTACATCCCTCAAGCTCCGGTTCAGCCTCAAACCCTCCAGGTTCAGCCTCAAACCCTCCAGGTTCAGCCTCAGCCTCAGTCCCGGCGTCCCCGTGGCTTTGCGGCCACGGCGGCAGCGGCGGCAACGGGGCTGAATGCGGGGGGGAAGGGGAAGAAGGAGAGGGAGAAGGAGAAGGAGCGGACGAAGCTCAGGGAGCGCCACCGACGAGCCATCACTAGCCGGATGCTCGCGGGACTCAGGCAGTACGGTAATTTCCCTCTGCCCGCGCGGGCGGATATGAACGATGTACTCGCTGCCCTCGCGCGTGAGGCCGGCTGGGTCGTCGAGGCCGACGGGACCACCTACAGACAGTCGCCCCCTCCTTCGCATTTGGTTCGTGTCATCAGTTTCGGATTCTATCATCAATTTTTTCTCAAGCTTTTTCTTTGGTTGTGTTATGTTGGGTTTCTGAGAGAATGCGAAGGAAATAGAGTTAAATTGGAAATCTTTGAATTCTTATTGCGTGGGAAACCAAGATGGTCCAAATTAATAGTGGTAGCGCTTCTTTTTCACATTTGGGAAGTTAGGGAAGAGGAAACAGTGAATATTTTGTATTCGGTGCGAATGCTGCGTTCTGAGCTCAAAATATTTCTATAATCTTTTTGTTGTCCTTAAATTGGTGTTAGGAAAAGAAATGAGAGAAAATGGAAAATGACATCGAGATTATCTGCCTTAATCCATCTATTTATACAGAACCGTGTTGCTAATGATGGATTTTGGAACTTTGAGGGCTTGAATCGGTTGATACCAGGTGTGAATACATGATCATAATCAATCTATTTACACAGAACCGTATTGCTAATGGTTAACTTTGGGGATTGAATATGTGAGAACGTTTGAAGGGAACATTATCAGGCGGCTAGCCTGTAATATTTTCATTTTAAATGATTATGTTGCTTTTTCCCATGCAGTCAGTAAATGTTGGACTCTTGTATATTTTTCGCATAATTCTGGTTTCTTGTTATTCTCTAATTCCATCCCCTCAGTTCAATGGATCATATGTGTGTCTGTGTTTTAAGATACATATTATCGCTGATTATGGCATCCTAAGTGAGTTTTTGTATTGACAGGCGGCATTTCCTGTGAGGTCAGTTGAAAGCCCGCTATCTGCTAGTTCTTTGAGAAATTGCTCTGTCAAAGCATCGATGGACTGTCAGGCATCTGTTCTCAGAATTGACGAGAGCTTGTCACCGGCGTCTCTTGATTCTGTTGTAATTGCAGAGAGGGACACTAACAGTGAGAAATATGCAAGTGCCAGCCCCCTCAATTCAGTTGAATGCCTGGAGGCCGATCAGGTTAACGGACTCACTAGTTCATGTGACAACATATTATTCGTTTAAAGGTCTAAATACCAATGTTTGTATGATAATGAGTTTCGGCATGGCTCAGTCGCACTTGAGTAATTCTTAGGTTATTAGCCTGGGTCAGCAGTCATAGTCCTTTTTTTGAGTCATCTTTTTTGGTTCTGCAGTGAGTTATTACTACTCTCTTTTCACTTTTTTTCTTTTTCTTTTATTTTATTTTTGTGCTCTTTTTTGTCTATGGCACCTATTACTTTTTGGTAGTTACCAAAGTACTCAGACTTATGCTTGATTAATTCAGCCTGGGACAAGTTGGACAAGAATGCCAGTAAAGTTGCTTTTTCCTTTTTCTTTATTACCTTTTGTTCTTTTTCTTTTGTCAAAACTGATTTGAAATTTTTATTTCAGCATTTTGAGTTCTTTAAAATGGATGCATTTGAATTGTCCATTGCAATGAACTTCGTTCTAGATTTTTTCCAAGGAAGTAGAAACTCCATAGCAAGTTGCAATCATTTACTTCTCTTTTGGACTCAAATGACCCGTGGAAAAAATGTGTATACATTACATCGTTGATATGAACTGAATATACTGGCCTATAATGAATTTGGATAAGGCATTAGTATTTCCCTTTTGCGGTGAAAATGATTGAAATAGATACAGTTTCTGCTAATCCCTCTTCTATTCTATGTTGCTTCCTTTGGAATTTAGAAACCACCTGAATTACATTGGCTTCCTTTTATTTGTCTGTCGCGCCTAATCTAGTAACAACTCACACAACTTGGGTGAAGATGCTACTTGGTCCACTGACAGTTAGTACCTGACTTGCCTGTACCTTCTGCTGCCAAATTAGGCCTGACTAATGTGATGGTAACTAGGTTATCGAGTCAATGAAATTTAATGATCTAATATCATTTTGATACACTCATATTCACACACCTGGAGTTGTATGGTGGCTGTGGACCTACTAGACTCTGACAGATTTATAGATGAAGAGAATTATTTTTATGCTCAAATTGATAAGTTGATATAGGCAATAAAAGATTCTGGGTTCAAGAAGCACTAGTAGCAAACAGGTTTTGAACTTCTTAGAAAGCATTATGAGGATGTATTTTATATTAGTAAATCATTTTCCCTTTCTTCAGGCATGGACTCATGCAAAAAATATCTGTAATTTTTGTCCTCTTCATGCACAATATGATTATCCATTAATGGGGACGGTGCTATCCTTCACATGGCAATGGAGAGTTCAATAGTACGCTGGTATCTCGGTGTAGTTGTGTGTGACTGCATTGCATCTGTTGCAGTATTTTTGTTGGTTTTTTGTTTTGCTGACCTTCTAGAGCAGTTAATTAATTATGTGGCATTATTGTCTGGTGAGCACTTTTAATGTTTTAAACTTTCAAACGTGGAAACGCCTGACTATTTATTTTTGCAGCTTATGCAAGATATTCATGCTGGGGTGCATGAGAATGATTTTACTGGTACTCCAAAGGTCCCTGTCTATGTAAAACTTCCAGTAAGTGTCTGCTGTTTGCTGCTTTAATCTCATGTATTGAGATGAATCATCTGATAAGCAGTCAGTTTTTCTTTTTGCTGCTTTCTTTAATCTATAATTATTGTTTCATAGCTTTTTCTTCTACAGTCATGTGTTATGTAATGTTTCACTTATTGAGATATTTATAATGTTTTGATGAATTGTAAAATACCTAGACTTCTGTTGCAGACTGGCATTATCAACAATTTCTGTCAGTTGGTTGATCCTGAAGGTGTTAGACAGGAGGTTAGTCACTTGCAGGCTCTAAATGTGGATGGCGTTGTAGTAGATTGTTGGTGGGGCATTGTTGAGGGCTGGTCTCCTCAGAAATACACGTGGTCTGGCTACAGGGAACTTTTTGACATCATACGAGAATTCAAACTAAAGTTGCAGGTAAGCTTCTCCAGATTATTTGTGTTGTACATATTATTTGTGAATTACCATAGGTTCAAATGCTTTGTACATGTAAAAACATGTGATTTGTGTGGATTTATACAAGTATATGCATCTATCATGGAGAGTTTTCGTGGTACCAACATTCATAAGATGTCATAGAAGTTATAACTCTGATCATTATTTTTGACAAATGCCAGCCATACTTTATGCTTACAAATGGAAGGCCATGTGTCATTTTAATATAAGAGAGACTTTTCCCTTTTTGCTCTACTAATTGAAGCTGAATATCAGATATGTCCATCCTTTTTTCTTTTTCCCCAGTTTAAGTTGATCAGTTTGCATCTAGGAAATGTTGCACTACGTGCATGAAATATTTGTGAGACCTCATCCATTTCTATCCTTATATATTTATTTGTATAAACAGATAATAGTCACTACTAGAACCTTTTGTTGGGATGTTGGCTAGATCCAACATCTTAAATCCAACGTCTTTGTAGTTTATCTGAAGCAAAATGGTTTATATCTTTCTTGGTAACTGATTTTTTCTTTTTTTGATGAAAATTTGAGCATCTTTAATGAGCTAGGCTATCAAAGTCTGAAACATTTACAAGCTTCTAGATGGCATACTCTAATATCCTCTATCAATTTGGTGGCCTGAATTATCTGAGCAGGAACTCATGGTACACACTTCATTTATCTTTTCATGATGTGTCCAACACAGAAAGACAGATCTAGATATTTTGTGAAAGATCTATTGAGCTGGTATCTAGAAGAGTTTCATTTTGTGGATTTTATTTCCATCTTGTTGGACATTAGAGTCTTCTTATGAGGCCAAATGTATAGGGCTCTTAAAATTTTCTTTTCATCTGCTGCTACTGAATTTGTGTGAATGTATTTGTGTGCATAAAAACTTTACATGTTTCCCAAGTTCTCTACATTTTCTAGATTTTCATTCTGTTAGATTGCCGCTTTGCACCTTTTTATGGGTCTCTGATTCGCTAATGATTTCTTGAACCAGACATGAGGAAAGAGCCAAAAGGCGTTAACCTAAAATTTTCATGCAACAGATTGTACTCCAAAGTCAGATTGTAGGCTTATTTTGAGTGACATGTATTTCTGTAACCAATGGTGTTCTGTCATGCTCTATGCATTTCCCACAGTTTTTTGAGTTGCTTTTGAGATCTCTTGAAAACTCTGAAGGTTGTAATGGCATTTCATGAGAGTGGAGAAAATGACTCTGGTGACACATTGATTACCCTCCCACAATGGGTTTTGGAAATTGGAAAAGAAAATGGGGATATATTCTTCACAGATAGGGGAGGAAGGAGAAATACAGAATGTCTTTCTTGGGGGATTGATAAAGAAAGAGTTCTAAAAGGAAGAACCGGCGTTGAGGTATGAAATCTAGACTTTGTATAGACACTTACCTATCTTGTCTTTGCCATGAAAGTGAAGCCCTAACAAACTTCCAATATTTTTTACCATTCTTTTACTGAGATTATGTTTCTTGCTCTGTTGTAATCTTTATCTGTACTTGTTTCTTTCTAGTTAGTTAGTCACAAAACCCCTGTACTTGTTGCCTGTTGATCTCTGTTTAAAGTCATTTATGCTTTTTCTATTTAATTTTTGTGCTGACTGGCAGTCTGAAATAAACGCAGGTCTATTTTGATTTCATGAGAAGCTTCCGGACTGAGTTTGATGATTTGTTTGCTGAGGGTGTTGTTTCTGCTGTCGAAATTGGGCTTGGAGCATCTGGGGAGCTGAAGTATCCATCCTTTCCTGAAAGGATTGGTTGGAGGTATCCTGGTGTCGGTGAGTTTCAGGTATATATGAAACCTAACGAGCCCCTAGTCATACATAAACACATGCATGCATGCACTCATCTGCCCCTCCACTTCTTTTATTCTTTGTGATGTGGATTTCTGTTTGACCAATAATGGATTGCATTTCAAACTGCACATCGCTTTCCCATCCTGGTTCTTTTTTATCCATGGAAAAGAAATGCATCCTAGTTTTCCTGCTGTTTGTTGGATCCTACGCTATAATGATTGTTTGAAGGACAGAATGTGTTGAGCACATGCGCACATATACCTACAGACACGAATTATGATGATTTATGCGAGACAAATGTGGAAATAAGCAAGTGCATCATGAAGCATGTAAATAAACATGCTAATATGTCAAGGAATCTAGGCTGTTGTTTAGGGAACACTTCTTTCTGCAGGAAAAGTTTTGCTTAACCTATCATATGCCGTTAGTAACTTGATGATACCTACATTGTAGTTCTATAGATGTCTTTTGTAACAAAGCTATCATGGCTATTTGTCATTTTAAATTTCAATCTTGTGCGCATAATTTCTCCATTCAACTTATAATGATCGCATTTCTGGCAGTGCTATGATAAATATTTACAACAAAGTCTGTGCAGAGCAGCTAAAGCGCGAGGGCACTCATTCTGGGCCAAGGGTCCTGATAATGCTGGTGAATACAATTCTAGGCCAAATGAAACTGGTTTCTTTTGTGAGAGAGGTGGCTATGATAGCTACTATGGCCGCTTTTTCCTCCATTGGTATGCGCAGTCACTAATAGACCATGCAGATAATGTCTTGTCTCTTGCAGCTTTTGCATTTGAGGAAACTAAGATAATTGTTAAGGTATGTATTGGTTCATCTCTCTGTACAACTCGGTCAAGTCAGTGGATTCTGTCCATTATGAATGAAGCTAGTTTTGGGAGTCTTCTCTTTTATTTTATTTTTTTATTTTCTTTTTGGGTTTGGTTTGGTTTCAGTTTATCTTTGGTGGATTCTAGAACCCTTTTGGGTGATGTGGTTAACTCTTGAATCCGCTACCTTCCTACTGTGTCCACATACCCATGCACGTAACCTATGAAATTTGCTGGATCTGGTTTCATTCTTCTTGACCTCTAGTTTAGGAATAATCCAAACCCAATCAAATCCCAGTTTGGGTGCAGTGAAACTAAGTTTCTGACTTGATGGGACCCGAATTCCTTGTGGTCTTTCACCTATTATTTATTACTTTTTATTCCTGGTCATTTGGATGAACTACTTTTAGAATTATTAAAAAAAGACATCAAAGGATGCTGGATTTCTTCAACGTTTGCATATTTCCTACCAATGCACAGGTTCTGCCTATCTATCAATTTAATTCTATGATAATATTTGATAATGGATGCAGCTTATACTCTCGTGGGTTTTGACGTATAACCTGAGTGACTAGGCTTAGGACATGGCTATATCAGCACCATAACCAACTCAATGTTATGATGTTGTATTGTGTATGACTTTCATCTAGTCTTGGAAGTGAACACTAGTCTATGCTTCATGGTAGTGATTCTTTTTATCCTATAATAGTGTTCTTGTACATTAAAAAAATAAAACAAACAAATGAATGAAAGATGCTGATGTGCAGGTTCCTGCAGTTCATTGGTGGTATAAGACTACTAGTCATGCAGCAGAGTTAACAGCAGGATTCTATAACCCTACAAACCAAGATGGATACTCTCCAGTTTTTGAGGTTCTTAAAAGACACTCAGTGGCGTTGAAGCTTGTTTGCTTAAGATTGCCCGTTCCTGGTCAGGAATATGATGAAGCGTTGGCTGACCCAGAAGCTTTGAGTTGGCAGGTTATAGTTATTTCTAACAGCCTTCCAACTTCCATTTGCTCCCTCCACAGGCTGTTTGGGTTTTCGTTCTGTTGGGAGAGATACCAGCAGCCTTTGGCGCACAACATTGTATCACATGGTGATGCAGTGCTGGTTACATCAGAGTGTCTATATTTCCTTAAATATATGTATGGAATAGTCTCTTTGGTGTAGATGATAGTGATACTATCTATTTGTACAGGTTTTAAACTCCGCTTGGGATCAGGGATTGACTGTCGCTGGTGAGAATGCACTTCCATGTTATGATAGAGAAGGGTTCATGAGCATGGTTGAGATGGCCAAGCCCAGAGATGATCCTGATCACCACCACTTCTCGTTCTTTGTTTATCAACAGCTAACCCCTTTGGTACCAGGGACAATTTGCTTTGCAGAGTTGGATTACTTTATTAAATCCATGCATGGTAAGGAGTGCAGCTCGATTATATTTGTTCGGAAATGTTTTATTTTATTGTTTGAACTAATCATGAACAAGTTGTTCTACTATGTGTTTTGTCTTGTTAATTTGGACATTAAATTTTGAATCCCAAAAAAAATTAATGTTTCCTTTCTTGAACTTTCCCAATTGCACAGTATATTATTCTGAAAAAAGTAACTTCAGTTGTTCTCATCTGAATTGCTGTAATGCAATATAAGTTGTGATTTAGTATTTACAATCTGTAGTTATTATTGAAGATATCAAGTGACTACTGCGAAGCTGATGTAAGCTGTTAGACCATAGGTGGGGGAGGAAAGAAGGAATCCTCTCACGGAGTGATTTCTTTGAACCTCTCAGACCAAATTACTGAACGTTAAAGTGGTGATGTCAAAACTGAATTATCTTTCCCTTCGTGCTTTGATTTTTTTGTTTCTGTTTTTGTTTTTCCTTTCATTTCCTTTTGGTGGGTTGGTGGAGTCTTTGGGTGGGGGTTGCATCTAGATGCATTATTGTGCATGAAATGTGTCCAATAAATAAGTCCGGTGCTGTTTCCAGAAAAGGGGGTTAAAAAAGAGGTTAAAATAGAGTTGGTCTCTTTTCCACAGTTTGTGCATGAATTTGCTTCTCCGCGTATGGTTAGAGGAAACGAGAATATTAGTAAAACCTTCTTGCAACTATGTCCTCATTTAGCACTTTTTCCAGCAACCGAAGTGTAATGCTAAATGCTCCCTACTTGTCTAGTCTCCTTTCCTGTCGTGTTAATTCTTTAATTCTCACAAATATTCTTGGTTATTACCATAGGCTTCATAGTAAGTGTTTACTCTTTACCTATTTTTTTGCAGGTGAGATAAGTGGCGATCTAGTGCCCTGATAAGGTGTGTATTTTGTACTTTATATATGAAGAATATCAACAAAAAATGTGCTGCTTTCAAGTGAAGACCATGTCAAGTTGTAAGCGATATAAAAAAGCTAACGATTGTATGGTGGCTTCAAAGCAGCTGTGCAGTTTCATATTCTAATTACTTGACATCGTAGGTTGAGTCAGTATGTTGACTTGTGGCTCTATATTTATATTGTAACTGACTCAGTGTGATGTCCGCTCCGTGAGCTAGGACAGAGGTAAATAGGCATTTCGACAGTTGATAATGTAAGGAGTTTTCATGTTCACTAATTCGAGACATTGTATATGGTCTGAAATAACTAGAAGGTAGTTTCATGTAGACGGGTAGGACATAGGTTGACTAGCACTGTGTTGATGATGTATCAGCTCTTGAAGAAGCAAGTGTTCAATGTGTAAGGTGAAGATTCTTGCAACTGCAAACTTTGATCATCTACCAACTCTTCTTTCTTGCTGTGTGCTTTGAGAGCAACAAAAAAGAATGTGGTTTCTAACTCAAAATCCTTGTTAATGTTAACAAGTGCTTGGTTCAATTGGGTGCAAATGTTGTTTGCGGCCTCTTGGTCTTAGGTTTGACAATCGAGTGTTTTAGTTTGAGTGTATTATCTTATGAAAAAGATATGCTTATTGTTTACTATTTTCTCTGACTTCTTTTCTGGAAGAGTATCAAATGGATTATTGCATACAGTTTTTGTTCGTTTGTTTGAAAACCCTTACAAATCAACTCTACCTTAAAATTAAAAAGGGAATTACAAAATAGGATCCAATGATCCAACGACTTGAAAAAAGAAGTGGTTTTATCATTTGAGGAGGGTAGTTTGAAGCTTACTATATTTGACCATTCTGAACAGCATTCCTGTTATTGCTCAATTATATGTGAAGACCATTTTTTAGGATAACTACATTAATTTTAGAATAACTATTTTTGCCTCTCTTTAATATACTTTTTTGTGTCTTTTTTCTTTTAAATATGAAGATATATTTTAATATTTCGTAAAAGAAAAAAAGGATTCTTGGAAGAGATTAGACAGAATCGTCTTGTGTGTGGTTTTCATTTTGTGGTAATTGGTTTGATAGAGACTCAAAATTCGAGTAGCAATGCATACTTCTCTCTACTTTACTTCACTTACTCCCTTGCAAGTTTTCTGTTCTCGCTCTGTCTTGAAAACCACCTCGTCTTCCTATTTTTCAGATTTTATTTTTCTAATAAATAGAAGAAAAATGTGATGATTACAACCCAAAACCTTAAGGTCTTTTATCAATAGCTTTGTCAACTATTGATCTAAATTCATTAAGTTTAAACTTGCTTTTCACCCTTAAAAAAAAAAAAAAAGGCAGGAAAGTTGACATCCTCCTTGAGAAAGTATTTCATGCTGTCATTCATGGAGAGGATCCCTCGAATCCATCCATCAAGAACCTGATGGTACTGCTTTTAGAGCCTAAAGATCAAGTCTTCTCTTCGTCTAACTAATGTATAAAGGGTACAGACTGTTGCTTTTCCTACCAAAGGCAAGATTCTTTGTGAAAAATAACGTACTAACTTAGTAGGACATTTCCTACCAAAAGCAAGACTCTCAAAAAGAAAATGCCTCCATACTTAACTTAGTGGGACATTTAAGAGTTTCAGAAAACCTGTAACAGAGACATCAAGTTGCAGGCATACTGGCAAGTACTACATTCTCAGGGAAACATGCTGAAAGATGGATGGGGCGTGCACAACATGAGCCTGAACCAAAACCTGGAAAAGTTTGTATGTCCTCATAATTCTGATGCTGAGCTACTTAGAGCTGTGGCCGAAAATGGGAAAAAATGGAAAATATAGAAGTGACAAACTATGAAGAAAATGAGCTTGCTAACAAAAAACTCAGCAGGTGGAACACCAAGCTAGCACTGGTGCCCACTTCCTTGATATTGCTATATTTTCCAATCCAGGGGCAAGAATGGCGCCCTGACATTTCTAAGTGAAAGAATCATCTGTGTGATCCTAGGAAATCTGTCCACCTCATAATCATAATGTTTTATAATAACCATCACCTACAAAAAAAGTATAATTGGTGTTACACTGGAGCGTTGAATTGCAGCCCGCATCTTCAGTCGAAATGAAAAACAATCCTCTTATCTCTGTGAATCACAATACTGGGGGTATATGCATTGGCAAGGATCTGTCCTAACCTGAAAGTAGTTTTAGTTCATACCAAGAAATGAGTAAGAAGAAGAAAAAAAAATCAAAACACAGGACTTGCATCACAAGTTACTTTAAGTGCTTAACTACAAACAAGAAAGTTAACTATTCAGGTATTGCCAAAAACAAATTGAAAAAAAATTATGAAAATCACAGTTGGATGCATATTTTTTGTGGCAGTTCCTTTTTATTTTTTGGGTATTGATAAATGTAGTTAACCAGCTACTTGTTTCCTCACAAAATGCCTGTTTACAAATCTGACCGTGGGTATAATTAAAATTCTCAGCACACTTTCCCACTTTATGCTATTAAATATGCTGTCACAGCAACAACTTCTGACTGATGAAAAAGATATTTAGAGATCACTAGTGTAGAAGTATCAAATCAAACATACTGCATAAAGTTTCAGAAATCAAGTGCCAACTTAGGATGTACATGTTTGTAATAGAATTAAAAAGAAAAAAAAAAAAAAAGGACGACCAACCAGTGTGAGGTTCAATAACAAAGGTCTCACCAGAGATCCAAAGAACAGTCTTGAGACTAATGAGTTGAATAGTTTGGCCAGTAATACTAAAACAGAAGGGGCATCTCCTGTTCTAGTGAGGAAGTTACATCCCTTGTTGGTTAATATAACAAGGGTAATCAGAGACAAATCAATTTCTCAAGATAAGTTTTCCTCACGTTGCCAGAATATGTAGAAAAATCCCAATTACTTAAAAATAAATTCTGAAACAATAAGAAAAACTAAACCAGAAATTTTGCACTCTAGTTTCTGTGCATGTCTTTTGCCAGAATGCGTATAGAAATCCCAATCACTTAAAAATTTTGTTTTTGAGGAGACCAAAAAGCTCAGAAATCTTGCATTCTAGAGGCTATGCATGGTTGATATCATCAAGCTCGAAGTGTGAAGCAATGATACTAAGTGAGGGTAATTAAGTTAATATTGTATAAACTAAAGATTTCAAATTGAGAGCCACTAAATATCTAATGTAGTAAATTTATTTGTCATTCTCCTGTAGAGAAATTTTGTAAGTAAACACGAGTACAACTAAGAGTACAAGTAAGAAAGTTCACATAATTGAAATAGATGTTCACATAATTGAAATCCAGAATGGACAGGAGAAAGTGCGTATTGAATATCCTAAATGTAAACCACAAGCAAACAACTTAACTAATCCATGCTACAGAGTACATAGAGCAGGCAAGAGTGTGAAGGTAAAATGCTTCTGGCACCGGAAAAAAGAAAACTAAAATCTCAATCACCTTACGAAAAGTGAAAGACACCCTCCTTGAAGCCCTTCTGACAATGCTGTCTTTCACCAGATCAACCTGTAAAACAAGAACCATTGACCTGTGCCTTCAGAAATGAGGAAAAACGCTAAAGCAGACACACACATGGAAGGAGAGGGAGAGAGAGAGAGAGAGAGAGAATTATTTTTCCTCTCATGCAATGTTAACATGTCACTCAGAATACAAGCAATTTTGTACAAAGTTAATGGAAATCAGAAACATATAGCGTCATGTCATTGACTAAAAAACATGTAACACAAGCTAGAAAGATAATGTATTCAATCTGTGCTTGAACCACTAATCCTCTGAATGAGAGAAATTGAAGGCTATGATTGGAAGTTAATCCAGATAAAATACTTCCATGTGCTTTTCTGGCCTTCCAACATATTTTGAGAGTGTGCATGAATTTGACTTATTCCTATATCTCAGACCATTGCAGCTTGCTGAAATTTTTCAAATTTTAATTTGCATATTTCTCCAGAACCCTTAGTTAATTTGAACAAGTTCTAGCATAGAGCCAATTCATGACGCAAAAATAATACAAATATACCTTGTGGTGTGGAATGTAATGATGCCAAGCATAACGAGCTTCACCAGACAGCAGCAGCATGGACCGAGGAGGAAGATAGATAGCCCTTCTTAAGAAATTTGGGCCATTCTCAGGAGTTTGCTCCTTTGTATCAGTACTTGAGGTATCCTTAGGAAACCAAGCACCATCTACATATCTCCTGAACTCCATTATGCAAGGCCCTGCTAACGAAAGGCTGAAAATAAATCCCTCAAATGCAGAATGGGTGTCTATATGAGGAGACAATCCCACCCCAGGTGGGTACTCATTAACCTGCAACACAATCATTGATCTTCATTCTTAACTATTAACCTTGAATATAAGTATCCATCATCTCTAAACAAACTACAGTCATTATATGGGGATAGGGATCAATGCCTAACAGCTACTCTTCAGTACAGATGAGAGAAATACAAATTGTTCATTTACAGAGTACAATCACGTATTTATTTTGCATAGAATAACATTCCCACATACCGTCAATTGGTCTAAAACCACATTTGCATGGTTTTCAAGGTTTGGAAACAATGAGATCCTTTCAAGTATGGGAGAAACAAACGGTGGGAGATCACCTAAGCGCTGTCTAGTGTTAACATTCCTTGTCTGGACCACCAAAAGATAGAAAGAAAACAAGAAAATAAATAAATAAACAAAAAATAAAAATAAAAATTTTAAAAGGAAGAACATTTGATGAGTATTTGACATTCCTACAATATGTGGAAAAGAGATCTACTAATTAATTTTTCTACGGCCACATTGGCCTATAAATGACCATGAACAACTATAACCAATAATCATCCATCACAGGAGAACAAGAAAAAGAACGATGAAAAAATATTAATCTGAAAGAGAACATTATGCGTAACAGATTAGTACAACATTCGGTGTTGCTTCTATTCCATTTCACAAAATTCACCACCATAAAGGTCAAAATTCATGGTTTCCAAATTAACAGACCATTGATATGAGAATTCCTATAAATGTCCAGAGAAAAAAAATCCATGCCATAAGCACCAAATGCTGAATGATGACTGATCTAGCATTTTCTACACCAGCAGTGATTTTTATAATTCAGCCATTTAAACATGATTCCTTGCTTTGTAATCTTTTCCAACACCAAAGATTAGTGGCCGTTTTGTCATATATTCAACAAATTTTGCTCATAAAATATTTTCGCATGGATACCAAAGAGCTATAAGTATAGGCAACCACAACCTAGCACGTTGACATTCTGCCTATAGAAGTTCTTGTTAGTCACTTGGACTGTGCGAAGAATTGATAATTATTCTATGTATATGGAAGGAAAAGAAAAATACATGCATGCAAAATATACCCATGTACATTCAAGACGCCCAGACCACATGAGGTTCCAGAAACATAAGTTGAAAGTCCTTAATCTTGGGTGAAAAATATGGAAAGCTAAAATGATACGTTGAAGGAAGTAAGTTCAAGCTGATAAGGAATGGATAGAGCAGCATGTCAACATCATCACATTCAATCATTAGTTAGTTGAGCTAAAATTATTCCTCACTAATAGATTAAGTTGATATCTCAATTTCAACCATTTCTGGCTGCCAAAAAACGGATTAAAAATAAATAAATATGGAGGATAAAAGAGAAACAGAAAAAACGTTACCACATAATCTTCTACAGGTACTATGACAGGGATAACAAAGCAAATTAATTACTATTTTACGCCACTGAATTCCAGAGTCTAGCCCATGATAAATGCAGACTTGTACACATGTTATCCCCTATGGATATGTTTGTACACAAGAACATACATACGAATGTAAGTGGCAGGAGGAGGCTAGTTCTTTATCATGTGGCATACTTCATAGCAAAATTCATAGCCGTAATGCTGAACCCTTCTTTTGGAAAGACTATTCCAAGGTTTGTCATCAACCGCTGCAAGCAATTCCTGAAAAACCAGAAAATGTCCCGTATAAAATATAGTGAAGGTAATATAATTTCAATTGCCATTTAGTTAGACAGGACCGAAAAGCTGAAGTGCAAAAGACTGAATAAAGCAAGGACAAAGTACTGCTGCAAATGAGAAAGAACCTAACCTCCTCTTCTGTGGGGCTGATGAAGTCATGCAATAAGTAAAGGCCTCGGATGTTCAAATCCGAAGCCACCAAAGATACAGGAACTGAGTCATTAACCTTACCCTGAAGTAATTCACAATCTATAAGAGACAACCGAGGAGTAAAATTTGA
>CM052363.1:17570773-17726093 GCA_028551485.1 Casuarina cunninghamiana | reverse complement strand
TAGGGATCTTACTTTTTGTTGTAAGACTCTTGTCTTACATATACACTTTGTTTACATACACATTTTGTATAATGAGTGTTATTAGGCTTAAGGTTATATAACACAGAACAAATTTAACTAAGCTCCAATACTATGTTACAAGGCCTAAAAGCCTAACCCGAAAGTTATTTTTTCATATTGGACTCTCGTCTTGCATACAAAATGAACTTATACATTGTCATCATGGTAAAAACACTAAAGTTAAACCTAAAAGCTAAATTCATGAGTTTATGTGAGATTTTTTATATTGAAACTTTATACAAAGATGACTTTCATTCTTGTAATGCTCATCAATTTATCACGGTAGTTGTCTTCTTTGACATGATGTTTTCATTTATATCTTTGAGCTACAGCTGTTGACGGTGACGGATTCATGGCTCGTGACATGACGATCAGCAACACCGCCGGACCCACGAGCGGCCAAGCGGTTGCTCTCCGATCATCTTCCGACCGCTCAGTGTTTTACAGATGTAGCTTCGATGGTTACCAAGATACCCTTTACGTTCATTCAAACATGCAGTTCTTCCGAGACTGTGATGTGTATGGAACCGTGGACTTCATCTTTGGAAACGCCGCGGCTGTCCTCCAGAACTGCAATATATATTCTAGGAACAGCCGCATGCTTAACGTCATTACAGCTCACGGTCGCACCAACGCCAACCAAACTACTGGAATAGTGATCCAGAATTCTAAGGTCCTTGCTTTTGCAGATAAAGGCAGATCGCGAAGAGCAGCTTTGACATACCTTGGAAGGCCGTGGAAGACATATTCCAGGACAGTGTTTATCAAAACTTTTCTGGATAGTTCAGTTGTTCCAGAAGGTTGGCTGGCGTGGGATAGAAGTTCCTCTCTTGAGTCACTCTACTATGGAGAGTACAAGAACAGAGGCGCAGGATCTGCAACTAAACACAGAGTTAAATGGCCTGGTTTTCATGTCCTCAGAAACTCTTCGCAGGCATCGAGTTATACAGTAAGAAGCTTCATTTCTGGTGCTTCTTGGTTGCGAGCCGCGGGCGTGCCATTCTCTCCGGGGCTTAAATTTGTTTGAAAGCTTGTTGTCATGCGTGTATTTTGACAAACTTTATGTAAACAGAGTGAAAGTGTTGCACCAAATTTTCATGATTGAAGTTCTGTTGTTAGCTTCGTGTAGAGAAATGATTAAATGTAACCAATTACTTTCAAGTTTTGCAACAATTCCATAGGCCTTTTAAGTGGATAAATGTTACAATATAGATGTCTAATTCCACATTATTAAGATTCAAAGTTGTGTATCTTGTTAGCATATGGTTGTTTTCTCTTGTTTCATAGAAAGGTTTCTAAAGAAAATTTGTACTTTGGAACGTGATATCAAAGCTTAGATCTCCTTTAGCACTAATAATTTAATTTTGAACAAAAAATAGTATAGCAATATGAGTGTCAAGACTCATTCACATTGTAATAAGGGGGTGTATTGTAGTATAAATATCTAGTCCCACATTACCAAGTGTGAAATTGTATGCTTAGTTAAACATCACTATTTTCTTATTTCATGGCTGGATTTTGTAGTAAATTTGGGTCTTTTGTATAGTAAATATAAACAATTGCATTGTGAACTTGTATCCTAATCAATGAGGGTAATCAATCAGTAAAGGCTTTTTCGTCTTTTTTATTTTGAATTTTATGCAGTTGAAAAGGGAAAAAAAATACTATTTTTAAAGTTTATTTTGGAATTGAACAAATTTTGGGCACTTAATATATTTCATCACTGGAACCTTACAACCTTTTCTTCATCTTAAATCAAGAGAATAAAGTTGGTATCCCCTAAATTTGCTCATGTTGGGGTTTGAATTTGGAATGGTGGATGACATTGAAACCAAATTGTCATGATCCCTAATTGTTATGCCAAAAAGCTTAAGCATGTTAGTTAGTTAGGAATCAATATATTTGACCTATGACACAATCCTAATCAATTAAAATAACCAATGTCCCCTTAAGAGATTGTTACTACTCAAACCCTAATTAATAAATGATAATTATATTTTATTTTTTATCATTCATCCTACTTCCCATCTACTTTTCTTTTGTTCTTGATTGGGGTCCACCAAGACAAGCCTTGTCTTGCTCAGTGAGCCTAAACCAAGTTAGTTATTTGAACCCTGTACCCATGATATGCTCTTAAGACATAAAATAAATTTTTATGTAGTGTTTTTTATTTTAAAATTTATTTTATTTTATTTTATTTTCAAAGATGAGTGATATCAGTAAGTTAAATCTTTAAGCATGCTTTGAGACCAATATATATTTTTCATTTTAAGTTATCAAGTAAAAACTTAGAAGGAGTTATGGGTTATTAAAAATTAAACAAATATATATATATAGATTTTTTTTTTCCAAAAAAGGGAATTTGATCCACATCAGGAAAAAGACTCCCTGAATGGTGGAGGCCACTGTGGAAGGCTGCTGTTTTTAAAGCAAGCACAGGAACGCCGAATGTGAATGCAACGGAAGAATAGTGTGCGAGCAGAAGAGAAGAAAGGGCGAGATGAGCAGCCTCAACAACAGCGTCGATGACAACCACCACCTCCACCACTCCAACTCCAACAACAACGTACTTAGGCGGCAACACCCTCAAGATCTGGACCACACCTCCGACTACATCCCTCAAGCTCCGGTTCAGCCTCAAACCCTCCAGGTTCAGCCTCAAACCCTCCAGTTCAGCCTCAGCCTCAGTCCCGGCGTCCCCGTGGCTTTGCGGCCACGGCGGCAGCGGCGGCAACGGGGCTGAATGCGGGGGGGAAGGGGAAGAAGGAGAGGGAGAAGGAGAAGGAGCGGACGAAGCTCAGGGAGCGCCACCGACGAGCCATCACTAGCCGGATGCTCGCGGGACTCAGGCAGTACGGTAATTTCCCTCTGCCCGCGCGGGCGGATATGAACGATGTACTCGCTGCCCTCGCGCGTGAGGCCGGCTGGGTCGTCGAGGCCGACGGGACCACCTACAGACAGTCGCCCCCTCCTTCGCATTTGGTTCGTGTCATCAGTTTCGGATTCTATCATCAATTTTTTCTCAAGCTTTTTCTTTGGTTGTGTTATGTTGGGTTTCTGAGAGAATGCGAAGGAAATAGAGTTAAATTGGAAATCTTTGAATTCTTATTGCGTGGGAAACCAAGATGGTCCAAATTAATAGTGGTAGCGCTCTTTTTCACAATGGGAAGTTAGGGAAGAGGAAACAGTGAATATTTTGTAATTCGGTGCGAATGCTGCGTTCTGAGCTCAAAATATTTCTATAATCTTTTTGTTGTCCTTAAATTGGTGTTAGGAAAAGAAATGAGAGAAAATGGAAAATGACATCGAGATTATCTGCCTTAATCCATCTATTTATACAGAACCGTGTTGCTAATATGGATTTTGAACTTTGAGGGCTTGAATCGGTTGATACCAGGTGTGAATACATGATCATAATCAATCTATTTACAGAACCTATTGCTAATGGTTAACTTTGGGGATTGAATATGTGAGAACGTTTGAAGGGAACATTATCAGGGGCTAGCGTAATATTTTCATTTTAAATGATTATGTTGCTTTTTCCCATGCAGTCAGTAAATGTTGGACTCTTGTATATTTTTCGCATAATTCTGGTTTCTTGTTATTCTCTAATTCCATCCCCTCAGTTCAATGGATCATATGTGTCTGTGTTTTAAGATACATATTATCGCTGATTATGGCATCCTAAGTGAGTTTTTGTATTGACAGGCGGCATTTCCTGTGAGGTCAGTTGAAAGCCCGCTATCTGCTAGTTCTTTGAGAAATTGCTCTGTCAAAGCATCGATGGACTGTCAGGCATCTGTTCTCAGAATTGACGAGAGCTTGTCACCGGCGTCTCTTGATTCTGTTGTAATTGCAGAGAGGGACACTAACAGTGAGAAATATGCAAGTGCCAGCCCCCTCAATTCAGTTGAATGCCTGGAGGCCGATCAGGTTAACGGACTCACTAGTTCATGTGACAACATATTATTCGTTTAAAGGTCTAAATACCAATGTTTGTATGATAATGAGTTTCGGCATGGCTCAGTCGCACTTGAGTAATTCTTAGGTTATTAGCCTGGGTCAGCAGTCATAGTCCTTTTTTTGAGTCATCTTTTTTGGTTCTGCAGTGAGTTATTACTACTCTCTTTCACTTTTTTTCTTTTTCTTTTATTTTATTTTTGTGCTCTTTTTTGTCTATGGCACCTATTACTTTTTGGTAGTTACCAAAGTACTCAGACTTATGCTTGATTAATTCAGCCTGGGACAAGTTGGACAAGAATGCCAGTAAAGTTGCTTTTTCCTTTTTCTTTATTACCTTTTGTTCTTTTTCTTTTGTCAAAACTGATTTGAAATTTTTATTTCAGCATTTTGAGTTCTTTAAAATGGATGCATTTGAATTGTCCATTGCAATGAACTTCGTTCTAGATTTTTTCCAAGGAAGTAGAAACTCCATAGCAAGTTGCAATCATTTACTTCTCTTTTGGACTCAAATGACCGTGGAAAAAATGTGTATAGATTACATCGTTGATATGAACTGAATATACTGGCCTATAATGAATTTGGATAAGGCATTAGTATTTCCCTTTTGCGGTGAAAATGATTGAAATAGATACAGTTTCTGCTAATCCCTCTTCTATTCTATGTTGCTTCCTTTGGAATTTAGAAACCACCTGAATTACATTGGCTTCCTTTTATTTGTCTGTCGCGCCTAATCTAGTAACAACTCACACAACTTGGGTGAAGATGCTACTTGGTCCATGACAGTTAGTACCTGACTTGCCTGTACCTTCTGCTGCCAAATTAGGCCTGACTAATGTGATGGTAACTAGGTTATCGAGTCAATGAAATTTAATGATCTAATATCATTTTGATACACTCATATTCACACACCTGGAGTTGTATGGTGGCTGTGGACCTACTAGACTCTGACAGATTTATAGATGAAGAGAATTATTTTTATGCTCAAATTGATAAGTTGATATAGGCAATAAAAGATTCTGGGTTCAAGAAGCACTAGTAGCAAACAGGTTTTGAACTTCTTAGAAAGCATTATGAGGATGTATTTTATATTAGTAAATCATTTTCCCTTTCTTCAGGCATGGACTCATGCAAAAAATATCTGTAATTTTTGTCCTCTTCATGCACAATATGATTATCATTAATGGGGACGGTGCTATCCTTCACATGGCAATGGAGAGTTCAATAGTACGCTGGTATCTCGGTGTAGTTGTGTGTGACTGCATTGCATCTGTTGCAGTATTTTTGTTGGTTTTTTGTTTTGCTGACCTTCTAGAGCAGTTAATTAATTATGTGGCATTATTGTCTGGTGAGCACTTTTAATGTTTTAAACTTTCAAACGTGGAAACGCTGACTATTTATTTTTGCAGCTTATGCAAGATATTCATGCTGGGGTGCATGAGAATGATTTTACTGGTACTCCAAAGGTCCCTGTCTATGTAAAACTTCCAGTAAGTGTCTGCTGTTTGCTGCTTTAATCTCATGTATTGAGATGAATCATCTGATAAGCAGTCAGTTTTTCTTTTTGCTGCTTTCTTTAATCTATAATTATTGTTTCATAGCTTTTTCTTCTACAGTCATGTGTTATGTAATGTTTCACTTATTGAGATATTTATAATGTTTTGATGAATTGTAAAATACCTAGACTTCTGTTGCAGACTGGCATTATCAACAATTTCTGTCAGTTGGTTGATCCTGAAGGTGTTAGACAGGAGGTTAGTCACTTGCAGGCTCTAAATGTGGATGGCGTTGTAGTAGATTGTTGGTGGGGCATTGTTGAGGGCTGGTCTCCTCAGAAATACACGTGGTCTGGCTACAGGGAACTTTTTGACATCATACGAGAATTCAAACTAAAGTTGCAGGTAAGCTTCTCCAGATTATTTGTGTTGTACATATTATTTGTGAATTACCATAGGTTCAAATGCTTTGTACATGTAAAAACATGTGATTTGTGTGGATTTATACAAGTATATGCATCTATCATGGAGAGTTTTCGTGGTACCAACATTCATAAGATGTCATAGAAGTTATAACTCTGATCATTATTTTTGACAAATGCCAGCCATACTTTATGCTACAAATGGAAGGCCATGTGTCATTTTAATATAAGAGAGACTTTTCCCTTTTTGCTCTACTAATTGAAGCTGAATATCAGATATGTCCATCCTTTTTTCTTTTTCCCCAGTTTAAGTTGATCAGTTTGCATCTAGGAAATGTTGCACTACGTGCATGAAATATTTGTGAGACCTCATCCATTTCTATCCTTATATATTTATTTGTATAAACAGATAATAGTCACTACTAGAACCTTTTGTTGGGATGTTGGCTAGATCCAACATCTTAAATCCAACGTCTTTGTAGTTTATCTGAAGCAAAATGGTTATATCTTTCTTGGTAACTGATTTTTTCTTTTTTTGATGAAAATTTGAGCATCTTTAATGAGCTAGGCTATCAAAGTCTGAAACATTTACAAGCTTCTAGATGGCATACTCTAATATCCTCTATCAATTTGGTGGCTGAATTATCTGAGCAGGAACTCATGGTACACACTTCATTTATCTTTTCATGATGTGTCCAACACAGAAAGACAGATCTAGATATTTTGTGAAAGATCTATTGAGCTGGTATCTAGAAGAGTTTCATTTTGTGGATTTTATTTCCATCTTGTTGGACATTAGAGTCTTCTTATGAGGCCAAATGTATAGGGCTCTTAAAATTTTCTTTTCATCTGCTGCTACTGAATTTGCGTGAATGTATTTGTGTGCATAAAAACTTTACATGTTTCCCAAGTTCTCTACATTTTCTAGATTTTCATTCTGTTAGATTGCCGCTTTGCACCTTTTTATGGGTCTCTGATTCGCTAATGATTTCTTGAACCAGACATGAGGAAAGAGCCAAAAGGCGTTAACCTAAAATTTTCATGCAACAGATGTACTCCAAAGTCAGATTGTAGGCTTATTTTGAGTGACATGTATTTCTGTAACCAATGGTGTTCTGTCATGCTCTATGCATTTCCCACAGTTTTTTGAGTTGCTTTTGAGATCTCTTGAAAACTCTGAAGGTTGTAATGGCATTTCATGAGAGTGGAGAAAATGACTCTGGTGACACATTGATTACCCTCCCAATGGGTTTTGGAAATTGGAAAAGAAAATGGGGATATATTCTTCACAGATAGGGGAGGAAGGAGAAATACAGAATGTCTTTCTTGGGGGATTGATAAAGAAAGAGTTCTAAAAGGAAGAACCGGCGTTGAGGTATGAAATCTAGACTTTGTATAGACACTTACCTATCTTGTCTTTGCCATGAAAGTGAAGCCCTAACAAACTTCCAATATTTTTTACCATTCTTTTACTGAGATTATGTTTCTTGCTCTGTTGTAATCTTTATCTGTACTTGTTTCTTTCTAGTTAGTTAGTCACAAAACCCCTGTACTTGTTGCCTGTTGATCTCTGTTTAAAGTCATTTATGCTTTTTCTATTTAATTTTTGTGCTGACTGGCAGTCTGAAATAAACGCAGGTCTATTTTGATTTCATGAGAAGCTTCCGGACTGAGTTTGATGATTTGTTTGCTGAGGGTGTTGTTTCTGCTGTCGAAATTGGGCTTGGAGCATCTGGGGAGCTGAAGTATCCATCCTTTCCTGAAAGGATTGGTTGGAGGTATCCTGGTGTCGGTGAGTTTCAGGTATATATGAAACCTAACGAGCCCCTAGTCATACATAAACACATGCATGCATGCACTCATCTGCCCCTCCACTTCTTTTATTCTTTGTGATGTGGATTTCTGTTTGACCAATAATGGATTGCATTTCAAACTGCACATCGCTTTCCCATCCTGGTTCTTTTTTATCCATGGAAAAGAAATGCATCCTAGTTTTCCTGCTGTTTGTTGGATCCTACGCTATAATGATTGTTTGAAGGACAGAATGTGTTGAGCACATGCGCACATATACCTACAGACACGAATTATGATGATTTATGCGAGACAAATGTGGAAATAAGCAAGTGCATCATGAAGCATGTAAATAAACATGCTAATATGTCAAGGAATCTAGGCTGTTGTTTAGGGAACACTTCTTTCTGCAGGAAAAGTTTTGCTTAACCTATCATATGCCGTTAGTAACTTGATGATACCTACATTGTAGTTCTATAGATGTCTTTTGTAACAAAGCTATCATGGCTATTTGTCATTTTAAATTTCAATCTTGTGCGCATAATTTCTCCATTCAACTTATAATGATCGCATTTCTGGCAGTGCTATGATAAATATTTACAACAAAGTCTGTGCAGAGCAGCTAAAGCGCGAGGGCACTCATTCTGGGCCAAGGGTCCTGATAATGCTGGTGAATACAATTCTAGGCCAAATGAAACTGGTTTCTTTTGTGAGAGAGGTGGCTATGATAGCTACTATGGCCGCTTTTTCCTCCATTGGTATGCGCAGTCACTAATAGACCATGCAGATAATGTCTTGTCTCTTGCAGCTTTTGCATTTGAGGAAACTAAGATAATTGTTAAGGTATGTATTGGTTCATCTCTCTGTACAACTCGGTCAAGTCAGTGGATTCTGTCCATTATGAATGAAGCTAGTTTTGGGAGTCTTCTCTTTTATTTTATTTTTTTATTTTCTTTTTGGGTTTGGTTTGGTTTCAGTTTATCTTTGGTGGATTCTAGAACCCTTTTGGGTGATGTGGTTAACTCTTGAATCCGCTACCTTCCTACTGTGTCCACATACCCATGCACGTAACCTATGAAATTTGCTGGATCTGGTTTCATTCTTCTTGACCTCTAGTTTAGGAATAATCCAAACCCAATCAAATCCCAGTTTGGGTGCAGTGAAACTAAGTTTCTGACTTGATGGGACCCGAATTCCTTGTGGTCTTTCACCTATTATTTATTACTTTTTATTCCTGGTCATTTGGATGAACTACTTTTAGAATTATTAAAAAAAGACATCAAAGGATGCTGGATTTCTTCAACGTTTGCATATTTCCTACCAATGCACAGGTTCTGCCTATCTATCAATTTAATTCTATGATAATATTTGATAATGGATGCAGCTTATACTCTCGTGGGTTTTGACGTATAACCTGAGTGACTAGGCTTAGGACATGGCTATATCAGCACCATAACCAACTCAATGTTATGATGTTGTATTGTGTATGACTTTCATCTAGTCTTGGAAGTGAACACTAGTCTATGCTTCATGGTAGTGATTCTTTTTATCCTATAATAGTGTTCTTGTACATTAAAAAAATAAAACAAACAAATGAATGAAAGATGCTGATGTGCAGGTTCCTGCAGTTCATTGGTGGTATAAGACTACTAGTCATGCAGCAGAGTTAACAGCAGGATTCTATAACCCTACAAACCAAGATGGATACTCTCCAGTTTTTGAGGTTCTTAAAAGACACTCAGTGGCGTTGAAGCTTGTTTGCTTAAGATTGCCCGTTCCTGGTCAGGAATATGATGAAGCGTTGGCTGACCCAGAAGCTTTGAGTTGGCAGGTTATAGTTATTTCTAACAGCCTTCCAACTTCCATTTGCTCCCTCCACAGGCTGTTTGGGTTTTCGTTCTGTTGGGAGAGATACCAGCAGCCTTTGGCGCACAACATTGTATCACATGGTGATGCAGTGCTGGTTACATCAGAGTGTCTATATTTCCTTAAATATATGTATGGAATAGTCTCTTTGGTGTAGATGATAGTGATACTATCTATTTGTACAGGTTTTAAACTCCGCTTGGGATCAGGGATTGACTGTCGCTGGTGAGAATGCACTTCCATGTTATGATAGAGAAGGGTTCATGAGCATGGTTGAGATGGCCAAGCCCAGAGATGATCCTGATCACCACCACTTCTCGTTCTTTGTTTATCAACAGCTAACCCCTTTGGTACCAGGGACAATTTGCTTTGCAGAGTTGGATTACTTTATTAAATCCATGCATGGTAAGGAGTGCAGCTCGATTATATTTGTTCGGAAATGTTTTATTTTATTGTTTGAACTAATCATGAACAAGTTGTTCTACTATGTGTTTTGTCTTGTTAATTTGGACATTAAATTTTGAATCCCAAAAAAAATTAATGTTTCCTTTCTTGAACTTTCCCAATTGCACAGTATATTATTCTGAAAAAAGTAACTTCAGTTGTTCTCATCTGAATTGCTGTAATGCAATATAAGTTGTGATTTAGTATTTACAATCTGTAGTTATTATTGAAGATATCAAGTGACTACTGCGAAGCTGATGTAAGCTGTTAGACCATAGGTGGGGGAGGAAAGAAGGAATCCTCTCACGGAGTGATTTCTTTGAACCTCTCAGACCAAATTACTGAACGTTAAAGTGGTGATGTCAAAACTGAATTATCTTTCCCTTCGTGCTTTGATTTTTTTGTTTCTGTTTTTGTTTTTCCTTTCATTTCCTTTTGGTGGGTTGGTGGAGTCTTTGGGTGGGGGTTGCATCTAGATGCATTATTGTGCATGAAATGTGTCCAATAAATAAGTCCGGTGCTGTTTCCAGAAAAGGGGGTTAAAAAAGAGGTTAAAATAGAGTTGGTCTCTTTTCCACAGTTTGTGCATGAATTTGCTTCTCCGCGTATGGTTAGAGGAAACGAGAATATTAGTAAAACCTTCTTGCAACTATGTCCTCATTTAGCACTTTTTCCAGCAACCGAAGTGTAATGCTAAATGCTCCCTACTTGTCTAGTCTCCTTTCCTGTCGTGTTAATTCTTTAATTCTCACAAATATTCTTGGTTATTACCATAGGCTTCATAGTAAGTGTTTACTCTTTACCTATTTTTTTGCAGGTGAGATAAGTGGCGATCTAGTGCCCTGATAAGGTGTGTATTTTGTACTTTATATATGAAGAATATCAACAAAAAATGTGCTGCTTTCAAGTGAAGACCATGTCAAGTTGTAAGCGATATAAAAAAGCTAACGATTGTATGGTGGCTTCAAAGCAGCTGTGCAGTTTCATATTCTAATTACTTGACATCGTAGGTTGAGTCAGTATGTTGACTTGTGGCTCTATATTTATATTGTAACTGACTCAGTGTGATGTCCGCTCCGTGAGCTAGGACAGAGGTAAATAGGCATTTCGACAGTTGATAATGTAAGGAGTTTTCATGTTCACTAATTCGAGACATTGTATATGGTCTGAAATAACTAGAAGGTAGTTTCATGTAGACGGGTAGGACATAGGTTGACTAGCACTGTGTTGATGATGTATCAGCTCTTGAAGAAGCAAGTGTTCAATGTGTAAGGTGAAGATTCTTGCAACTGCAAACTTTGATCATCTACCAACTCTTCTTTCTTGCTGTGTGCTTTGAGAGCAACAAAAAAGAATGTGGTTTCTAACTCAAAATCCTTGTTAATGTTAACAAGTGCTTGGTTCAATTGGGTGCAAATGTTGTTTGCGGCCTCTTGGTCTTAGGTTTGACAATCGAGTGTTTTAGTTTGAGTGTATTATCTTATGAAAAAGATATGCTTATTGTTTACTATTTTCTCTGACTTCTTTTCTGGAAGAGTATCAAATGGATTATTGCATACAGTTTTTGTTCGTTTGTTTGAAAACCCTTACAAATCAACTCTACCTTAAAATTAAAAAGGGAATTACAAAATAGGATCCAATGATCCAACGACTTGAAAAAAGAAGTGGTTTTATCATTTGAGGAGGGTAGTTTGAAGCTTACTATATTTGACCATTCTGAACAGCATTCCTGTTATTGCTCAATTATATGTGAAGACCATTTTTTAGGATAACTACATTAATTTTAGAATAACTATTTTTGCCTCTCTTTAATATACTTTTTTGTGTCTTTTTTCTTTTAAATATGAAGATATATTTTAATATTTCGTAAAAGAAAAAAAGGATTCTTGGAAGAGATTAGACAGAATCGTCTTGTGTGTGGTTTTCATTTTGTGGTAATTGGTTTGATAGAGACTCAAAATTCGAGTAGCAATGCATACTTCTCTCTACTTTACTTCACTTACTCCCTTGCAAGTTTTCTGTTCTCGCTCTGTCTTGAAAACCACCTCGTCTTCCTATTTTTCAGATTTTATTTTTCTAATAAATAGAAGAAAAATGTGATGATTACAACCCAAAACCTTAAGGTCTTTTATCAATAGCTTTGTCAACTATTGATCTAAATTCATTAAGTTTAAACTTGCTTTTCACCCTTAAAAAAAAAAAAAAAAGGCAGGAAAGTTGACATCCTCCTTGAGAAAGTATTTCATGCTGTCATTCATGGAGAGGATCCCTCGAATCCATCCATCAAGAACCTGATGGTACTGCTTTTAGAGCCTAAAGATCAAGTCTTCTCTTCGTCTAACTAATGTATAAAGGGTACAGACTGTTGCTTTTCCTACCAAAGGCAAGATTCTTTGTGAAAAATAACGTACTAACTTAGTAGGACATTTCCTACCAAAAGCAAGACTCTCAAAAAGAAAATGCCTCCATACTTAACTTAGTGGGACATTTAAGAGTTTCAGAAAACCTGTAACAGAGACATCAAGTTGCAGGCATACTGGCAAGTACTACATTCTCAGGGAAACATGCTGAAAGATGGATGGGGCGTGCACAACATGAGCCTGAACCAAAACCTGGAAAAGTTTGTATGTCCTCATAATTCTGATGCTGAGCTACTTAGAGCTGTGGCCGAAAATGGGAAAAAATGGAAAATATAGAAGTGACAAACTATGAAGAAAATGAGCTTGCTAACAAAAAACTCAGCAGGTGGAACACCAAGCTAGCACTGGTGCCCACTTCCTTGATATTGCTATATTTTCCAATCCAGGGGCAAGAATGGCGCCCTGACATTTCTAAGTGAAAGAATCATCTGTGTGATCCTAGGAAATCTGTCCACCTCATAATCATAATGTTTTATAATAACCATCACCTACAAAAAAAGTATAATTGGTGTTACACTGGAGCGTTGAATTGCAGCCCGCATCTTCAGTCGAAATGAAAAACAATCCTCTTATCTCTGTGAATCACAATACTGGGGGTATATGCATTGGCAAGGATCTGTCCTAACCTGAAAGTAGTTTTAGTTCATACCAAGAAATGAGTAAGAAGAAGAAAAAAAAATCAAAACACAGGACTTGCATCACAAGTTACTTTAAGTGCTTAACTACAAACAAGAAAGTTAACTATTCAGGTATTGCCAAAAACAAATTGAAAAAAAATTATGAAAATCACAGTTGGATGCATATTTTTTGTGGCAGTTCCTTTTTATTTTTTGGGTATTGATAAATGTAGTTAACCAGCTACTTGTTTCCTCACAAAATGCCTGTTTACAAATCTGACCGTGGGTATAATTAAAATTCTCAGCACACTTTCCCACTTTATGCTATTAAATATGCTGTCACAGCAACAACTTCTGACTGATGAAAAAGATATTTAGAGATCACTAGTGTAGAAGTATCAAATCAAACATACTGCATAAAGTTTCAGAAATCAAGTGCCAACTTAGGATGTACATGTTTGTAATAGAATTAAAAAGAAAAAAAAAAAAAAAGGACGACCAACCAGTGTGAGGTTCAATAACAAAGGTCTCACCAGAGATCCAAAGAACAGTCTTGAGACTAATGAGTTGAATAGTTTGGCCAGTAATACTAAAACAGAAGGGGCATCTCCTGTTCTAGTGAGGAAGTTACATCCCTTGTTGGTTAATATAACAAGGGTAATCAGAGACAAATCAATTTCTCAAGATAAGTTTTCCTCACGTTGCCAGAATATGTAGAAAAATCCCAATTACTTAAAAATAAATTCTGAAACAATAAGAAAAACTAAACCAGAAATTTTGCACTCTAGTTTCTGTGCATGTCTTTTGCCAGAATGCGTATAGAAATCCCAATCACTTAAAAATTTTGTTTTTGAGGAGACCAAAAAGCTCAGAAATCTTGCATTCTAGAGGCTATGCATGGTTGATATCATCAAGCTCGAAGTGTGAAGCAATGATACTAAGTGAGGGTAATTAAGTTAATATTGTATAAACTAAAGATTTCAAATTGAGAGCCACTAAATATCTAATGTAGTAAATTTATTTGTCATTCTCCTGTAGAGAAATTTTGTAAGTAAACACGAGTACAACTAAGAGTACAAGTAAGAAAGTTCACATAATTGAAATAGATGTTCACATAATTGAAATCCAGAATGGACAGGAGAAAGTGCGTATTGAATATCCTAAATGTAAACCACAAGCAAACAACTTAACTAATCCATGCTACAGAGTACATAGAGCAGGCAAGAGTGTGAAGGTAAAATGCTTCTGGCACCGGAAAAAAGAAAACTAAAATCTCAATCACCTTACGAAAAGTGAAAGACACCCTCCTTGAAGCCCTTCTGACAATGCTGTCTTTCACCAGATCAACCTGTAAAACAAGAACCATTGACCTGTGCCTTCAGAAATGAGGAAAAACGCTAAAGCAGACACACACATGGAAGGAGAGGGAGAGAGAGAGAGAGAGAGAGAATTATTTTTCCTCTCATGCAATGTTAACATGTCACTCAGAATACAAGCAATTTTGTACAAAGTTAATGGAAATCAGAAACATATAGCGTCATGTCATTGACTAAAAAACATGTAACACAAGCTAGAAAGATAATGTATTCAATCTGTGCTTGAACCACTAATCCTCTGAATGAGAGAAATTGAAGGCTATGATTGGAAGTTAATCCAGATAAAATACTTCCATGTGCTTTTCTGGCCTTCCAACATATTTTGAGAGTGTGCATGAATTTGACTTATTCCTATATCTCAGACCATTGCAGCTTGCTGAAATTTTTCAAATTTTAATTTGCATATTTCTCCAGAACCCTTAGTTAATTTGAACAAGTTCTAGCATAGAGCCAATTCATGACGCAAAAATAATACAAATATACCTTGTGGTGTGGAATGTAATGATGCCAAGCATAACGAGCTTCACCAGACAGCAGCAGCATGGACCGAGGAGGAAGATAGATAGCCCTTCTTAAGAAATTTGGGCCATTCTCAGGAGTTTGCTCCTTTGTATCAGTACTTGAGGTATCCTTAGGAAACCAAGCACCATCTACATATCTCCTGAACTCCATTATGCAAGGCCCTGCTAACGAAAGGCTGAAAATAAATCCCTCAAATGCAGAATGGGTGTCTATATGAGGAGACAATCCCACCCCAGGTGGGTACTCATTAACCTGCAACACAATCATTGATCTTCATTCTTAACTATTAACCTTGAATATAAGTATCCATCATCTCTAAACAAACTACAGTCATTATATGGGGATAGGGATCAATGCCTAACAGCTACTCTTCAGTACAGATGAGAGAAATACAAATTGTTCATTTACAGAGTACAATCACGTATTTATTTTGCATAGAATAACATTCCCACATACCGTCAATTGGTCTAAAACCACATTTGCATGGTTTTCAAGGTTTGGAAACAATGAGATCCTTTCAAGTATGGGAGAAACAAACGGTGGGAGATCACCTAAGCGCTGTCTAGTGTTAACATTCCTTGTCTGGACCACCAAAAGATAGAAAGAAAACAAGAAAATAAATAAATAAACAAAAAATAAAAATAAAAATTTTAAAAGGAAGAACATTTGATGAGTATTTGACATTCCTACAATATGTGGAAAAGAGATCTACTAATTAATTTTTCTACGGCCACATTGGCCTATAAATGACCATGAACAACTATAACCAATAATCATCCATCACAGGAGAACAAGAAAAAGAACGATGAAAAAATATTAATCTGAAAGAGAACATTATGCGTAACAGATTAGTACAACATTCGGTGTTGCTTCTATTCCATTTCACAAAATTCACCACCATAAAGGTCAAAATTCATGGTTTCCAAATTAACAGACCATTGATATGAGAATTCCTATAAATGTCCAGAGAAAAAAAATCCATGCCATAAGCACCAAATGCTGAATGATGACTGATCTAGCATTTTCTACACCAGCAGTGATTTTTATAATTCAGCCATTTAAACATGATTCCTTGCTTTGTAATCTTTTCCAACACCAAAGATTAGTGGCCGTTTTGTCATATATTCAACAAATTTTGCTCATAAAATATTTTCGCACGAATACCAAATAGCCATAAAGTGTAGGCAATCACAACCTAGCACGTTGACATTCTGCCTATAGAAGTTCTTGTTTGTCGCTTGGACTGTGCGAAGAATTGATAATTACTCTATGTATATGGATACCGGAAAAGACAAAAATACATGCATGCAAAATATACCCATGTACATTCAAGACGCCCAGACCACATGAATGTTCCAGAAACATAAGTTGAAAGTCCTTAATCTTGGGTGAAAAACTATGGAAATGCTAAATGATACGTATAAGGAAGTAAGTTCAAGCTGCGATAAGGAATGGATAGAAGCAGCATGTGCAACATCATCACATTCAATCATTAGTTAGTTGAGCTAAAATTATTCCTCACTAATAGATTAAGTTGATATCTCAATTTCAACCATTTCTGGCTGCCAAAAAACAGATTGAACATAAATAAATACGGAGGGTAAAAGAGAAACAGAAAAAAATGTTACCATAAAATCTTCTACAGGTACTATGACAGGGATAACAAAGCAAATTAATTACTATTTTACGCCATTGAATTCCAGAAAGTCTAGCCCATGATAAATGCAGACTTGTACACATGTTATCCCCTATGTATATGTTTGTACACAAGAATATACATACGAATGTAAGTGGCAGGAGGAGGCTAGTTCTTTATCATGTAGCATACTTCATAGCAAAATTCATAGCCGTAATGCTGAACCCTTCTTTTGGCAAGACTATTCCAAGGTTTGTCATCAACCGCTGCAAGCAATTCCTGAAAAACCAGAAAATGTCCCGTATAAAATATAGTGAAGGTAATATAATTTCAATTACCATTTAGTTAGACAGGACCCAAAAGCTGAAGTGCAAAAGACTAAATAAAGCAAGGACAAAGTACTGCTGCAAATGAGAATGAACCTAACCTCCTCTTCTGTGGGGCTGATGAAGTCATGCAATAAGTAAAGGCCTGGGATGTTCAAATCCGAAGCCACTAAAGATACAGGAACTGAGTCATTAACCTTACCCTGAAGTAATTCACAATCTATAAGAGACAACCGAGGAGTAAAATTTGATTTGTAAAATTTACAAGAACTTAACTATGCATGGCACAAATGCTGTGGCAAGGTCGACTAACTAAATCTGAACAGAGATACTTACTCCACAAGAATCAAAATATTCACAGAATGATCGACTGAAATCTAGGTATCTGTGGCAGCACTAATAAAGGACTCTACTGAGAATAATCAAGCAATGGGCAGCCAAATAGAGTGGACTCATGTTTAGAAAAACTAACAGTTGTTACATCAATCGCTGTACATTAGTTTTAGCATCAATTTACACAGTGCATTAAAATTTTTTGCAAGAAGACAGTAAAGAATGCAAACTCTAGAGAAAGTGAACCAGGAAACAACATGATAAAACCTAAGCTTAGGCAGTTAAAATTCTTGAGCAACTCATGCAACTTATTATACCTGCGAAGTTGGTTGAAGTGCTGAATAGCGAATGTGCAGAGAACGACCTCCAAGGTCAGGACAAGGGCGTCCGCCCAATGCTTCCAAGGCAGCTTTGGCAGCACTCTCGTCACAATAAGAAACAATGACACGGGCACCGCTCTCATCAGCTGAAAAGACTCCTTTTACTTCTCCAAAAGCACCGAACACTGAGGCAATGCAGTCATGGGAAAGTCCCACCGCCGGTCCACAGTTGGCCACAAAAAGATTGGGACTTGACTCACCTTCACCACCCTTCGGACGCCCAAATCTTGGCAAACCCATTACGGATTTTATCCCAATTTCCACTCCAACTACAGAGTTGCCTTCTTAAAACCTTTGCATAAGTTAGAGCAAAGTAACCATCTAAGAAAACCTTCCAATTAAGAAAAAAAAAATTATACGAAATCAACAAGAACTGCAATGAACGTAACTCAACAAGATCAAACTATGTGTTTGGACGGTCCCTGAAGAAGGATTTGTATGTTTACCAATCACTAAACAGGAAATCTAAATGCAAATACAAGTCTTTACAACGATTAGTTACAATTGGTGCAGTTGTAAAAGTGCGGTAATACTTCTAAAACATTTATTTACCAAGTTTCCCAGCGCACAAACACCGAAAACTAAATTCAAATGAATTCTTAAAACTTGGGGTTTAAAGAAACAAATGGTGTTCGTTTCAACATGTTGCAAACGCGGGTTTTTAATTTTTTATTTTCCCAATCCACTCCTCAGCGGATGGATCAAAAGTTGCAAACTTTGCCGAGAAGACAATGGAATGATTAACCCAAACACCGCCTGAAGTTCACCCTTCGAGAATAGAATCCATCAAACTAGGGAAAGAGAAAGAGCGAGAGCTTACTTGTGGGAAACCGTGTGAGAATTCGATGCAAAATAGGAGGAAGTTGAGCTTTCCAGAAGGGGTTATTTTAGTTGTCGGGTTCTAGATTGAACCCCAAAGGAAACTGGGCTGCTGACTTTCGAGAGGCTAAAACCCTTGGCTGAAGACTTTCGATTTCCTTCTAAAGGCAAAACTATGAAATCAACAGAATGACATCGAAAACATATACGCGAACCCACAAATGTTCATACGGGAAAGAAAATGGAGGAATGGTTTATAGATGCCAAAGCAAATGTGTCTACTTGTTTTGTTTAAGGTAAAACTATGTTCTTGACTGTCTAAAAATTCTATTGCTTGTCTGATACTCGCAGCTTAAGACATTTGAAACCTTTAGGTGCTCTTAGATCTACCAAAAAATATCTAATGCACTCTTTTTTGTTTTAATAATTTTCGTAGGGGAGTTACTCCGTGTGTATATACCTCTTGGTTTTTTTTTTTTTTTTAGTGGAATTAATCTTGCGTATTTAATTTTTATATGTAAGGATCTTAGTTTTTAATGTATAAAAATGTATTGTCTTGTCAAAATTTTAATGTGAAAATACCAATCAGTCTATATTGACTTGTTCAACAAGTTGGAAAAAAACTAAGATATTTCACCAAGGTAGAATGAGATGCGGATTGTAGAATGAGACGAATATAAGACCATGTCCCTAATGAGGTACGGATTGTTTGAGTGGCTAGTCATTTTATTTGGCTTAACCAACGGTGGCTATATTCTGCACATTAATAAATAATCTTTTCCATTTATTCCTAAACAAGTTCATCGCCGACTATCTTCATGACATTGAAGTCTATGATGACTTGTTGGAGGAATCAGTTAAAAACTTGTGAATTGTGTTCAAGTTGTTATGTGAGAATCAAGATTTCTTGAAGAAAGAAAAATGCCTTATCAATTAGAAAGAAGTGAAATTCCTTAGGCATGTTATGAAGTATGAAATCTTATGGATGGATGAGTTCAAGGTGCAAGCAATTTAGGATTTAGGAGTGGGAACCCCCTTAAAAGGTTACTAAGTTGCAATCTTTCTTTTGCTTGGTGAACTATTACAAATGGTTCATCTTGTACTACTTGATGTGACTATTAACATTTTGAGAGTAACTTTATTCCTTCCTTTATTAGTAGGTAGGTTGTTTTGGCCCAAAATCATTTTTCTCTTGATGACCAACCTAGAAGTGTTATTTGCTTATTTATGATTGTAACGACTATGGGGATTCGAACCCATGAACAGTGGGATTGCCGATTAGGGTTTGGCTTAGAGAATACTATTGAGTCAGGGCTCCCACCCTTTAATGACTCTGGTATTGAATAAGATTACTATTATGATTCAATACTTATGATTATAATGTTAATCTTAATGTGAGTATCTATAGTTTAGAACAATAAGTGTTGAACTTAGTTTAAATTTTAAGTAATATCCACACATTTATAATTTTACCATAAATGTGAAACCAATGCTATATTGAATTCTCGAGAGAAGACAAACACTTATATTAAGGAATCTTTTGTTTTTTTTTCTCACACAATTCACCTGAACTCTTTCTATACTTATCATTCTCATTGTTCCTCAACTCTTTCCTATTTTCTCTTCAAAGTTAGTTCCTTAGGGTGATCTTGATTGAGGGCTAACTTAGTTTCTAGCCAAGAGCTAAGTGTCAATGAATTTCTCTCTAAGTTCGTTACATATAGCCTTTTTAAATGAAACTTGTGTTTCACTCACTAAGTGAGCAAAAATACTGGTCATGCGTTTCTTTTCTTCGAACGCACGTCTAGGACAAAGAACCCCAATCCCTATAGACTTTGAATGGGAGGTTGACGTGGTCTGAGGCTACCATCTCACACACCAACAAGAAGAAGGTAGGCAAGATTTTTATTCAAATTATAAGCTTTTTTTAAATAGTTTTACGGAGAAAATAAAGTAGAAAAACGAAATCTCCTCCTTAGCAATACAGAGCAAAAATCTTTTGGGTTCAAGCTGCAAACCTAAAATGAAAATAATATTTGTAGTGAATAAAGAAAATAAGCAAACCAAGAGAAATATCAAGAGGACGAAAACTAAGTAGAAGCAAAAAGAAAGAGAACGAAGCAAGAGTTGATGTTGTATACGAACGCTCAAAATAGTTTTTGCTTGCTTATAGAGAACGTCTTACACAGCCCTTATATAGGCAGTCATCGTGACAAAACAACAAAATACAACTTGCATGCCACTTGCATGCTACTTGCATGAAGGGACGTAAAACAAACTTGTCCAGTTTTCATCATTACATAGCTCAGGTCTGCAGGCATTAAAAACATCAGATAAGGCATAGATAAAGCAGTATGTGGGTCCCCCGTTATTTCTCCAAGTCTCCATCAGCATGCGTTGAACCCACGGACTCCACTTCGGACAGTTCTTCCCCGTAAGCCCTTAAAGCAGCAAGTGAATCTTCTGCACCGAGATCTTCAACAACGGTGCATGTTCCTGCGTGATTTCCACAGTCCTGTAAGAAGCGGAATCCTTCTATATTATCCAGCGTACTGGCATAATACTCAGCTAGGGATCTATTCAAATCTTCATCATTATTCCCTATGTTGAGATTCCCATTATCTTCCATGTTTAGCCATTGAAGTGCCACAGCATCTTCATAATTGAACCCGTTAAGAAGACTATCATTATCATTTCCAAGAGAATAGCCAACCAAGTTTACGTTAGGATCCATCTCTGGAGGCAGCACAGGTGAGAGAGGTTCTAGCTTAATTATCAATGACTCAGGTAAGGATGGCAACATGTCTCGGCATGTGTTCGAACCCAAGCCATTCGAACCCAAAACATTTTCTCTATGACGGGAAGATTCTCCTAGCTCAAAGGTAGATAATATGCCCGAACCTACTAACTGACATGTAGGCTCAACTGCTTCAAGAATTCCACCACATAATTCATTCTGTCCAGCATAGTTGGTCTGAACATTATATTGAGATGAGAGTATCAACGGCCCAGGTGCAGTTACGTCAAAAGGTGAACAGGACCATTGAAATGTGGCACCATAATCTTCTGGGGGAAGGTAACGAGGGGTAGTCTCTTCTGAGGAAGCTCCTTCACTAACTGACACACATAAACCGGAATCAACTTCTAACGAGCCGGCTACTCCAGAGGAGGGTGAAGAAATATCTCCATAAATATTAATATTATCAGAATTAATATTGTTAATACACCCCCCCAAACTAGGCATGTGAAGGCCTAGTTTGTTTCGTTGAGCAGCAAAATCCCGAGTAGACAAGGGCTTTGTGAACACATCTGCAAGCATTTCTGAAGAGGCAACATGAGAGGTGATTAAGGTCCCTTGGGCAACCTTTTCCCGTACAAAATGGTAATCAATCTCCAGATGTTTTGAACGACTATGAAATACCGGCTTAGTTGAGAGCTGTAATGCAGGGAGATTATCACTATGCAAAATAGTAGGTGTAAAAATACCTACTCCAAGATGGCGCAAAAGATGCAGTATCCAGGTAATTTCAGCCGTACCAGTGGCTAGTGCTCGATATTCTGCCTCAGTAACAGATCGTGATACTGTGGATTGCCTCTTTGCCATCCATGAGACTAGATTATTCCCAAGGAAAATACAAAATCCGGTTGTGGATCGTCGTGTCCCTGTACATCCTGCATAATCTGAATCTGTGTACCCAAAAAGGGTTGTGGGACCTCGACAATAAAATCGAAGGCCAAAGTCAGTGGTTCCATGAAGATACCTGAGAACTCGCTTCAACCTATGAAAGTCCAGTATTGTAGGTGATGCCATTTTTTGACACAATTTGTTTACAGCAAAGCTTAGATCGGGACGTGTAAGTGTCATGTACTGTAATGCTCCGAGAATGCTCCGAAACTGAGTTGGATAGTCAAACAGCTCATCGCCAAGTGGAACCTGAGTATGTTTAGCAACCATGGGGGTTGTCAAACTCTTACAATGAGACATGTCCGCACGTTGTAGAATATCTATAGCATACTGCTGTTGAGTTAGAATGATCCCTTCAGAGTCATGTGACACCTGTACTCCAAGAAAGAAGTGTAGAAGTCCGAGATCTTTTAGTGGAAATTTTCCTCCAAGATAATCAATAAAGGCCTGCACAAGCTGATCAGAATTCCCGGTAATAATTATATCATCCACATATATTAGAAGCCACACTTGCATCCCTTCATTATTATAGATGAATAATGACGGATCAAATGGAGAACTGAGAAAACCAATATCTTGAAGAACAGTGGTAAGTTCATCAAACCAAGCTCGGGGTGCCTGCTTAAGGCCATAAAGAGCACGTTCCAATTGACAAACATGATTGGGAAAACGAGGATCTCGAAACCCCGGAGGTTGTTCCATAAATACAACTTCGGATAACTTACCATGAAGAAAGGCGTTATCTATGTCGCATTGTCTGAGACACCACCCTAAGGAGCAAGCTAGTGCAAGAATAACCCTAATAGTGGTGGGACGAACAACAGGACTGAAAGTTTCCCAAAAGTCAATTCCGGGTTCCTGATGAAACCCTTTAGCAACTAACCGAGCCTTTAGTCGCTCAAGAGTCCCGTCTGATGCTACCTTGGGTTTGAACACCCACTTGCACCCAACTATATTCATGTTGGCTTGCCGAGGAACTAAGGTCCAGGTAGAATTACTATGCAAAGCTGTCATCTCAGCTTGCATGGCACTAAACCATCCAGGATGTTCCAAAGCTCGTCGAAGTGACGTTGGAACTTCTGGTACATTGAGAGAGGCTGTGAGAGCATACCTGGGATTCGGTTTCCGTATTCCTTGTTGACTTCTCGTTGCCATGATATGCTTCCGAGATGATGAGGTTGTGTGCTCAGTTGAAGTGTCTTGATCAAGATTTTTTGCACTGTTCTCCGGTGGAAGAGAAAGAGAGTCCGAAGGTGATAGTATGGTCTGTGAATTTTCCCTTGTAGGTAAGGAAATTAATTCAGAGGCTTCCCTTTCAGTGGCTTGGGATGAGTGATCACAAGTATTCACAGGTTCAGCAGGCAAGGTTGGAGTTTCAACGTCTACCGGTTCAATAAGGACAGTTGAAGTTTCAGTTTCTTTAGATAGTTCAGTGGGAACTATCTCTCTGGATGCAATGCTGGAAGGCTGAGTTATTGTGCAGTTTTCAGGTTCAGAGAAGGAAGATGCGGGTTCATGAGGCAGTAGTTCAACTTCAGTTTCTTCAGGTGGTTTTATTGCCTCATTACTATCACATGCATGAGATAAAATAGGCATGCTGTCGTTGGGTGATGGAGAAAGGTCTGAAGGTGATTCAAGCGGTGGGTCCGTGACTTCCGGATTGGTGTTTAATTCGGTGGGTGATGCGTGAGGACATGAGGTGGCGGCTTCTTCATGTCTTTCAGCTGGATCATGAAGCACGTGTCCTTCATGGTTCGGAGTGGGTCCCAGTCGTGTTACATTTCCATCCAAAGAGTTCTTGTGGCTGGTAACGGGCTGCACTTCCATCATTACGGATGAGCTGGATTTTATAGCTTCTTTCTCTCTCTTCCTAGCTTCATCTTCCAAGAACCGTGGCTTGTCATTATTTTTGAAAGGAAACACATTTTCTTCAAAAATAACGTGTCTGGAGACAAAAATTTTGCCATTAGAAGGGTCCAAGCACCTGTAGCCTTTGTGTTTTGAGCTGTAACCAAGAAAAACACACGCAATGGATTTGGCTGACAATTTGTCAGTAAGAATTGCGCGGAGACAAGGATAGCACTGGGTTCCAAAAACCCTTAAAGAATCATAATCAGGGGCGAACTTGTACAGAGCTTCAAAAGGAGATTTGTTTCCCAATGTTCTTGACGGTACCCTGTTAATAATATAAACAGCTGTAAGAAAAGCTTCTGTCCAATATTTTCGAGGCATGTTGGCTTGTACCATCATTGATCGTCCCAACTCTACTATGTGTCTGTGTTTTCTTTCTGCGAGGCCATTTTGTTGTGGAGTGTAAGGACAAGAAAATTGATGTAAGATTCCTCTTTCTCGCAGAAATTTGTCTAGCTCAAGACTTGTATATTCACCGCCATTGTCTGAGTGCAGTATTTTCACTTTCTTTTCAAACTGTCGTTCGACCATTTCATTAAACTCCACAAAATTCTGAAAGAAATCAGATTTCTTTTTCATAGGATAAAGCCATGTAAGGCGAGTACATTCATCAATGAGAATTGCATAATACAGGAAGTTCTGGCAAGAGGGAACTGATGCCGGACCCCACACATCACTGTGTATCTTTTCAAAAGGTACACTACTTTTATTTGAGGATAATGAAAATGGTAAACGATGACTTTTGCTAATTAGACAGGTAGAGCATGTTTCAGGTAGATCACCTCTGACCTTTATTCGTCCTTTCATTTGCAAGGACTTTACAATCTGCATGTTTGTATGTCCCAGACGATAATGCCATGTAGTTCCATCTGCGGTCTGCTGGTACTGAGCAAAGAGAGCTGGTATCCCGTCGCCTGGTAGAACATACAATCCATCCCTTTTATATCCCTTGAGCAGGATTTCCTGTGTGCTCAGGTCCTTTACAGCAAAGGAATCTTTGTCAAATAATACTTCACAGGGATAATCATCAGTAAGTTTTGATATTGACAATAGATTCTGTTTTATCTGTGGAGCAACAAGGACTGATTTGAGCTGGATGGGTCCATTATTTAATTGGACTGTTCCAACATGAGTAATTGGGAGTTTGTGTCCATTTCCAACAAGGATCTTATTTGATCCTCTGTATAAGGCAGAATGGGAAAGTTTACCTGCTGTATCAACAATATGTGTTGATGCTCCAGAGTCAGCTACCCAATCATTTCCAGGTCTTTCATTTAATTGAAGAGTGGCAAGTGCTTTGGGAATATTGTTGGCCTGGAAAGCATGATCAAAGCGTCTCCAACATTCGAGGGCTGAGTGCCCTCGTTTTTCACAAATCTGGCAAGTTAAGTTGGTTCGGGCAGGAAAGGTTTCAGAATTACCTGTCCGATTTTCTGTCATCACCATCCCCTGAGCATTCACTTGGGATGTTCTGTTTGTTGCTGCTGGTCCAAAACCTCTTCCTTGAGAGGTGAATGGCTGACCTCTCCCTCTGGAGGGTCCTCTTCCTCCCCTTCCTCCGCCTCGTTGTGCGAAGAAGGCAGTGTTTTCATTAATAGCTAGACTGCTCGGCTTTCTGTAATAGCCAATTCTAGCTTCATATGCCTGTAGTTGTGAGATTACCTCACTAAACTTGGGCACTGGTGGTCGAAACATTGCTGACTTGAGAGATTCATATTTCTCATCAAGTATTTCCAACAAGCGGAAAGTTTTTGCTGAGTCACTGAGCGGCTTTCCAATGGCACTGAGCTGATTCAAGATATTCTTAAACTCAGTAAGAAAGACGGACAGAGTTTTACCTTCTTTTTGGAGATTACTGAGCTTGGTCAGTAATTCAAACTCCCTAGTTTCAGTTCTTTGGGAGAAATGATTATTGAGGGCATCCCATACTTGAGCTGCAGCTTCTAGCTCAAAGATATGTCCCATTGCTTCTTCGGATAGAGTGCTGATGATCCATGATCTCACTAGAGCATCACTTTGCTTCCAAGCTTCATGATCTGGATTGGTTAGGATTTTATCATCCTCGCCAGCAACTGAGATGGCTGGGCACTCAATTTCTCCAGTTACAAACCCAGTAAGCCTCTGGGTTTGGAGTAGTGACTTCATCTGAGTCATCCAGGATAGATAGTTGCCTTCTGTCAATTTCATGGTAACAAAGTTACTAACATTGACATTGATGGGAAACGGATAATTGGTTTGTTGAGCCATGACAATAAAAGAAGCAGTCCGGATGAACCTGCTTTGATACCAAAATGAAAATAATATTTGTAGTGAATAAAGAAAATAAGCAAACCAAGAGAAATATCAAGAGGACGAAAACTAAGTAGAAGCAAAAAGAAAGAGAACGAAGCAAGAGTTGATGTTGTATACGAACGCTCAAAATAGTTTTTGCTTGCTTATAGAGAACGTCTTACACAGCCCTTATATAGGCAGTCATCGTGACAAAACAACAAAATACAACTTGCATGCCACTTGCATGCTACTTGCATGAAGGGACGTAAAACAAACTTGTCCAGTTTTCATCATTACATAGCTCAGGTCTGCAGGCATTAAAAACATCAGATAAGGCATAGATAAAGCAGTATGTGGGTCCCCCGTTATTTCTCCAAGTCTCCATCAGCATGCGTTGAACCCACGGACTCCACTTCGGACAGTTCTTCCCCGTAAGCCCTTAAAGCAGCAAGTGAATCTTCTGCACCGAGATCTTCAACAACGGTGCATGTTCCTGCGTGATTTCCACAGTCCTGTAAGAAGCGGAATCCTTCTATATTATCCAGCGTACTGGCATAATACTCAGCTAGGGATCTATTCAAATCTTCATCATTATTCCCTATGTTGAGATTCCCATTATCTTCCATGTTTAGCCATTGAAGTGCCACAGCATCTTCATAATTGAACCCGTTAAGAAGACTATCATTATCATTTCCAAGAGAATAGCCAACCAAGTTTACGTTAGGATCCATCTCTGGAGGCAGCACAGGTGAGAGAGGTTCTTGCTTAATTAACAATGACTCAGGTAAGGATGGCAACAGGTCTCGGCATGTGTTCGAACCCAAGCCATTCGAACCCAAAACATTTTCTCTATGACGGGAAGATTCTCCTAGCTCAAAGGTAGATAATATGCCCGAACCTACTAACTGACATGTAGGCTCAACTGCTTCAAGAATTCCACCACATAATTCATTCTGTCCAGCATAGTTGGTCTGAACATTATATTGAGATGAGAGTATCAACGGCCCAGGTGCAGTTACGTCAAAAGGTGAACAGGACCATTGAAATGTGGCACCATAATCTTCTGGGGGAAGGTAACGAGGGGTAGTCTCTTCTGAGGAAGCTCCTTCACTAACTGACACACATAAACCGGAATCAACTTCTAACGAGCCGGCTACTCCAGAGGAGGGTGAAGAAATATCTCCATAAATATTAATATTATCAGAATTAATATTGTTAATAACCTATTCTAAACTCAAACGCCACTTTGGTTTGCCTTTCTTGGCTCTTGCTTTGCTGATTGGGCTGCTTTGAAGTGATTATTTTGTGGTCAAACGAAAATTGCTCTATTCTGCATTGTTCACGTGTATTGTTCACGGTGTTGAGTACATTTGCACTTATTTGCTTCAGATAGAGCTTATTTGATTCCACTTTAGGCTCACAGTTAAGTTGAAATGCATTACTATTCGTGTCGTGCTGTTTGTGGTTGAGATGCTAGATATAAGTGATTATTTCTCCTTAAAAAACTCATATTTTGGATTGTTTTGAGAGGCTAAAAGTTCAAACTGATTTGAGGAAATATTCTTGAACCAAAACTTGTTTGTACATAATAGGTCACTGTTTGAGAATTCATAAACATCTTTAAGGAACCATGTTGTTGGTTAAGTGAGTCATTAATTGAAGATTGTTGATACCCTTGATAGATGGTAAAAGAATGAGCCCACATGGGAGGACATTGCACCTAGTTTTCAGAGTTTCAAATTAATCTTTGAGGACAAAGGTTTGAAGAAATGGTGAGTTATTATGATTTATCTAGAGAGAAGACATAAACTCCAAAAAAATAAAGATAAGATAAGATTCAAAGATAAAAATTAGATAAAACTTGTAAAAAGTTAAAGATAAAATAAGTTTTGTTAAAGGACTCATCTCACAGCAGCCACATAAGCCTCGCTACCATGTCAGCCCTTATAGCGCCACAGACCAAATCCTCTAAAGCTGCAACGATCACCATCTCCACCAACCTCAATTTTTTTTATTCTTTAATTATTTGAAATTTTCCCTATTTAATTCTTTAGCAAGTGTACATATATCGATTAATATTTTTTTTTTTGTAATTATCATGGGAAAATCAGTTGAAACCATAATTTTTTTTATCTATCATTTTTCCTTTCTTCTTATTTTGTATCCTATTAGGTTTTTGGTGATTGGTCCTAATTTTTCACATTCTAACTTGGCATAAATGACCCCGAGCGCAAGCCCTTACCTAGAACCTCCTTATGGCATCACCATCATCCTTTGCAACCCAACCATCCTTTTTGCCCCTAACCCAAATCCTACCAACTTGACTTCGACCTCAGCCATTCCTTCTTTGATTGTTGGGGAACGGTTCAATGACACAAATCTTCTAGTCTTGAAAACTTGTATAATCGCTTTCCTCCTTTTGTACTAACTCCTTTCCATTATTGATGGATCAGAACCGATCTTACTCAAAACCCTCCCAATTGCTAACAATCAGATACAATCAAACCCAGCTTACATGACTTGATTGATTCATGACCAAATGGCCCTTGGTTGCATTTTGGCTACATGCATGATAAAATTGTAACCCAATTTACAAATTCTCGATCTTCTAAGGTTGCGTGGGATTAATTGTTCAAATCATATGAAGCTTGGTCCAAGACCCATGCTGCATCACTCTGGCTACAACTCTAGTCATTGTTCAAGGGAAATCGATTAGTAATCGAGCATTTGCACCAAGCCAAGACTCTGATCGGTCAACTAGTTGCTGTTAGTGTGAAAATTTCCAATAATGAGTATATGACGTAACTCTTATGAGGATTAGGTGAAGAGTTTGATTCTATTAAAGTATAAGAGCTTATCCTAAAACTCTAAGACACTAGATAAAAAAATCTCATTACTTAGAAGCTCAAGAGTTCACCCTCATGTTTCTGATGTGATACAATGCCTACCTTTAACACTTTCTCTCATGTGTATCTTGACATAAGTATTGCATGTGAATTAAAGTCCAACTTTGGGATATGGTTGATTACAAAGTGGAAGTTTATCCATGTTTCTGATACCATATAGTGTTTTATCTTAAAACTTTCATTATTTATAAGCTTAAGGGCCCATCTTCAAATTTTTAATGTAAGATAATACCCACCTATAACATACTCTCGCCACCTTCATCAATGTCCAGCCTTAAAAAAGTCTTTATTTTTGAGGCGCTAAATCCTCTTGTGGAACCATGAAGGCCGAATGAATCTTCGGCACCTTGACCCAAATCCGACTACATTTGCTTTGTGGGCCCTTATTTGCAATACACCTATGCCCAAACTCCAAAGGATAGAGGACAAGGTGCTGAGGTCCTCTATAAAAGGACTAGGAGCTAGGGCGAAGGCATTTGGGAATCAAAAGAATTAAATATCTTTATTAATTAATTCCCACGTGAGTTAGCTTTCAATTGTTTTTAGTATTGTTAGTGTTTATGAAATTTTTGTAAGACCTAGTTATTCCAAATCCTTGTTTTCAATTGAGAAGTAATCCAATTTGTGTCGGAATGATTTCGTCCATTGAAGTTTTTTCTTTGGGAACGTCCGTCTCTCCTCGTTGCTCCTTCCTAGTCTTCTCTTGAGAGTGGCCTTGTGTTGACGGCGAAGGCCACAAAAGGAAGCATGTCTACATTTTAACAAGGCTTTAAACCTGGAAAAAGTTCACAAGGCTCTTGTTCTTGAATACTGTGTCACAGAACAATCCCTTTTCAGAATGTAGGTTCCCAATTTTTCTCTAGACAAAAACCACAGGGTAAAGTCTTTTCTGAATGGAATCCGGGCACTTATTGGAAGGGAGAAAATCTCGTAATGCAAGGGCATCTGCCCAACAACATAAGCCCAAAAACTCGTTCCTCTTTGACAAGGTCTTAGAAGATACAGGCGCTTAACGTGATGGTAGGGCAGAGTTGGAGAAAAAAAGAAAGGGAATGGATGAAGGGATGAAAAACAAGAGGGTGCGCTATGGCATCCAGGACAGTGAGAGGCTCCGCTGGGGCGACCTGGACAGGGACATTTTAACGCTGATATTCTTGAGAGTCCAAGAATTTGATATTTCATCAGTGCGACTTGTCTGCAAGTCGTGGCTGGCCGTTGTGGAAGATCCATTCTTTAAGATCATGATTGTCATGGACATAGTGGAAAAGCTTCGAGGAGAGTATGATGATATATAGTTCGACATACAACAACTTTGATGGAGACTCTCATTATTGTTTGCGTTTGCTGTCTTTCTGTGAAAAGCTTTCCCGTCTCTTTTATTTTTATCATGTTCATGTAAAGAAAATTGTAGCCAATATACATTTTGCGTTTATGTAATTAAGGATTACAGCCAAGATAAGTTGTGATCCTGCTTTTTGGTCGTTGTTTTATTACTATAACAAAATTGTTGCTGAGTAGCGAAGTTCAACAGTTGCATATGTGTGGTTTTGTTTTCATAAAGTAAGAGTTGAACATCTTTACGAGTTCCCTTCTTGCATTTTTAAATACTGAAAGAGATCTTCAAAAAGAGATTGATAGGGGCGTTCGTGCTTGAGAAGGTACATGATTAACATTGTTGGAAATGTGGAATTGGGTTAAAATCCAAATTTAAGTTTTCTAATTGTCTATGTGGTGAATATATACAAGTTTTGAGCACTGTCCTAGCCATGCTTCACGTTCCAGCATTATTGCTAACCCAGTCTTCTAATGCATGAATTATGTACCATTTTCACTTTTATTTCTTGAGGACAAAAGTTTTAGGTGAAAAAAAGTGATTATTAAGTAATGTTTAAATCTAATTTTTTTTATTCAACTCATGATGCCTGTTTCAATAGGTTGGGTTGTGAACCATTTTGGATTTGAAACTCCCTTTAATTTTCTGCCAGAAAACTAGGTTTGTAAACCTATTTTGAAGATTTTGTGATTGAAGGCCAACTTTTGAAAATTTCGTTAGAAAACATATTATTTTTTGAAAATTTTGAACTTTAAAGCTCGTTCTGGGGACCTAGGTTTGCAAGCCCATTTTGGAAGTTTCAGACTTAAAAGACTATTTACAAGCGCTTGGGCGGGCCACTACATTCGGCCTGCCATCGTTAGGCCTTGTTGGACACCATTTTCTGTACTAGGATGGGCCTTTCTGTATTTGAGCCTGGCCTGGAAATCAGACCTTTGTTGGGCTCACTACTTCCATCATGACGGACCAGGTACATCCCAAACCCACTACCGAGGGCCTATCAATATAATCAGATGTATACTCTTCAAGGTTGAACACAACAAAGCCAGGACTGCACTTGAGTTCACAGAAGCAAGAACGTTTTCCCTATACTAGAGAAGGATTGCGTAAAATACTGAAAGAAAGCTTGGACTTGGGTTTAACAGATCTGTTGATAAGCCAGTTTTAGGCCTAATTTCAACACCCACGATCCTTTTCCCTTCTTGGACATTTTCATCGAGCCCAGTCTATTCCAGCATCCTCGCGGTGCAAAAGCGGAATGCCAAATCCGTGCGGAAGGATCTTAGTTTTCTTAGTTTCTTCGTCTCCCTTTCTATACAAAATCTTCTGTTTTTATTTTTTATTTTATTTTATTTTATTTTTTAAACACACACACCCATGCACACATTCCTGCACACCTAATATCTAACCTAAGAACAAGAAGTTCTAGGCAACACTGCTCTCATGAAATAAAAACTTGTCCACTTTATTTTTTACTTTTAACTTCTTTTAAAAAAAATTTCTTTATTTTTGCATCTTTTTCTTGCTCTCTACCCCCCTCCTTTTTTTTTTTTTTTCCCTTTCTTATTCATTCTTATCCCTTCTTTCTATGCAAGGTCCTTTAATCTTTTAATTTACGTTTTTTCTTTATCTTTGGATCTTCTTTCTTGTAACTTTATTCTTAGACTTTATATTTTTCTTTAACTCTTAACCTCCTTACTTTTATGGGCTATACATGAAGTCTTGAGTTTTGGATTTATTTTCCTAAACCTAATTCACCCTTCCTCTTTGGTTATTATAGGATCCAACAGAGTAGATGCAGGGGTAAAGGTCATAAGCTCAAAGGAGATTGGTTCATCAAATGGTAGTAAAAGGAGTGTATGATTCTTAGGTGGTATGATTGGAATTGCAGAGGTAGCTTGGCTATCAAAGCACTATATCAAAAATTATGGTGCAAAAGGGAAAATATTTTTGCAAAAAACAACATCGTGATTGACAAAAAATTTTCTAATGGTAGAATCATAAAGGTACTAACCCTTTTAGTGAGAAGGGTAACTCTTGAAAATGAAAGGAAGGACTCTAGAGCTAAATTTGTTACATGTACCGAATGTAGTGGCATAACATTGACAACCAAAAACATATAAGTGTTTGAAAAGAAGTGGTTTTCCAAAAAGGTGTTTGTAAAGGGTGAACCCACCAAAGAAAGATGAAAGAAGGTGATTGATGAGATATGTAGCGGTTAAGACATTCTCCCAAAAAGTGAGGGGGAATATAGACTCAAAAGCGTAAGGCCCAAGCCACATCTAATAGATAATAATGCTTACATTCAACCACTTCCATTTTATTGTAGAGTGCAAACACATAAGCTTTTGTGGATGATGTCTTTGATGGAAAGAAAAGATAAACATCTAAAGGTGAAAAATTTAGTGCCATTGTTAGAGTGGATATGCTTGATAGTGGTCCCAAATTGGGTTTGTGTCATTGAGAGGAAAAATTGTACTTCTAAGAAAACTTGAGTTTTAGAGAAAAGTCTAAGTAACATGGGAAAAATTGTCTACTGTAGTTAAATAATAATGTGTGCCATGATGGATGGGATGTTTGTGGGCCTCCAAACATTCATGTAAACCAGTTTGAAAATAAATTTGGTTAATGTTTGGCTTAAGGAAAAGGCGCACGTTTTTGTTTTGAAAAAGGGCAAATCAAATAAGAAAAAGAGTCCAAGTAGGATATTGATTTGTTGTATGCTAAATAAGATTTTAAAGAAGAGTGACCAATATGTTTATGTAAAAGAAAATAATCATTATTAAAAATAAAATTATAAGCAAGTAATATCTTGTTATAGTTATTGTTGTAAACTAAAAACAAAGAACTTGAAAAAATAGAATTAAAACTTTTTGGAATGTCAAAATAAAGATTATAAATAGTCATATTATTTATGTACTACATAAATAGATTTGACTCATCACAATCTTATTAGGTAAGCATTGCCCTATACTAGTATATCCATATTTAACAATTGAGAACATGTATTCACTTAATTAGACCAATTGAAAATTACATATTTTCCAGTAGTAGAACTTGAAATCCTTTGATATAAGTTCACATATAATGTGTCTATGAAAAATAAACTAACGGACACGTGACAAATTTCCTTTTCGTGGACCTCTATTTTTGTCTCGAACAAATGATGCATGATTTATGGATCCAAAATACGCACTTTGACTCTTTGTAAGCGGGATCTCCAGATGCTGATTTTTCGCAGAGTCTACATTCATATTGTTCCGACTTATCTTGTAAATTCCAAGATAGAATACAAGAAAACTAGATAATACTTGTTTAGTGATTCAACAAGCAAACCTATTACAATAGTTAGGAGAATTTGATCCCAAAATAGTGAAGAAAATACAAAACTTTCAACTATGCAAACAGTTTAGGAGAATTTGATCCAAAAACAATGAAGCAAAATACAAGAAGAAGTGAAAAAAAAAGTTGGAACTATACAATAGCTATTTTGACTACTAGGGCACGGACAAGGGCTTTTTGGGAGCTTAGATTAGCTAATCTAGCTAAATATGTTAGTCTTTCCTGCTAGGATGAGTTTGTATGGAAGTTAGTGGCGAGTCATGCCTGAAGCAATGGCCATGCCACTGAAGCTTTCAAGTTCCAATGATCATGTTGCTTAGGTCATAGGTACTTGTAACTACTTTTAGGCAACGTTAAATGAAGGCTAAGACATGGAATATTGCTAAAACAAACTCTTCACGAGGTCCCAACTTCCCTCCGACGAGGTCACTCTTTTCTCTTTTCTTACCGGTGCCATAAGATCCTCTACTTGCTTAGTAGATTTCATGTTGCATTGTCCAGTTACGCAATCGACTCGCTGGCCTGTAACAATCTATCTAATATTTGAAGACAGTGAGATGAATAAAAAATAAGATTCCATTGGATACATGGTATATCATATTTACATCCCTCTCTAACGTTTTAATGACTCCACTATGGTTTGGAAAGGTCCATCATATAGTCTTGTGAGTCAAAAATTAAGTCCTTTTGCTCTCCTTCCATGAGTGAGAAAGAGAAAAGAGAGACTTCCTTCTCTCTGGAGGCCATTTAACATATAAAGCATGGAAAGGGAGAATAAAATGAAACTTTTGACCCGCAATATTATTCACAGAGAAAAATGTCAATGCCCATCAATTTTTTTTTTTTTTTGTGCTTCAATTCTTGAAGAAGATGAATATATGATCCCTTGGAAAATTTGTTATAGATTTGATTTCCCTAAAAAAGAAGAGGAGCATTGGCAGCGTTTCTATAGACAATCTTGGGTTCAAGAAACACAATCAAAAGCATGTCACTATGGCTGTAAAATTTGTGGGTAAGTAAATCATAAAATTCACAAAGTTGCTTGACAATTAATCTACTTACCTAAAGGAAAGGAGGATATGAGCTATTAGACCTCAAAGTGTGAAATAAAGTTTTGTTTGGACACTTTAGAATCTTATCAACTATCCAAGTTTCTTTATAGAGTAAATGGATTCATAGTACTAAATATAGGAAAATCTTTTTTATGCATCTTGACATCAAATGAAACATAACATGGAGTTGGAGAGGTCTTTCAAGTTATGATAAACTCTCACCTCTACTCTTTTCAAAATACAATAAATTGTGCCAAGTTAATGCTGAAGTTGAATGAAATGAATTGATATGGTTAAGTGGAATCAGTAGACACAACTTCATTGAATGATTTAATTGCAAAGACAAATTTTCTACAATAGAAATGTTATTTTAATGATTCCTTGTAGTTGACTTATGTTATTATTTATGTGGATCTCAAGTTAAAAATAGATCACACTTATTTTTTCAGTGTATTTAGGTTGGATGAATTTGGTGAAATATCTTTACATAATATGACCTTCATAGAATAATTAATGATTAGAATTCTAAATTAAAATGGATAATTAGCAACTAAATAAAAGGATTTGGTTTTGAAGCTTCTTAAATTTTTTTTCTTAACTTATATATATTGTATATGGCTTGAATGGGATCATAGACATTTTTAAAATAAATATGTTGAAATACTAATCTTGTTGGCAAGAATCAAGAAAGTAGTATATGAGAGAGTTACTCTATTTAAAAACATAAAATCCTTTAAGGTGAATGTTTTGTTATGTTATATTAGAAGATTTTAAACTTAATTTTTCTTAAATAAACTTGTAGTGCTAGGATATACTCCTAAGCCTTTGTTTTTTATTCAAACACATACTACACAGAATATTTAAAGAAAAGAGAAAGGTGGTGGAGACTTTCGCGTGGAGTAAGCCGACCGCCCTATCTTTGTCCTTGTTGAGCACTAGGCTTACCTGAGAGGCGTAAAGGAGACCGGGAATGCATTGCTCAGAAAAGGAAAGAAAGAAGAAAAGATAGGAAAGAATAAATGCCTGCTGAGAGGAAAAGAGGTAGAATCAAGGACAACAACGAGTAACTTTACACCGAAAGCAAAGAAAAAACGGAGGGCGCTTCTTAGAAATCACAAAGTTGTTATCAAGAAATGTCAATGGAGAATCGTTCTTTCTTACTCAGAGAATGTGAGTAAAATTTACTCTTTCTTTGGGAAACAGTTTTCATAACTGTGGGCAGCAAAAGTTCTAGTTTCGATACCAACTCTCGACACTTCCTTTTATCTAATAAAAAGAATATTTTTCAAAACTACTTCTGAATTATAATACTTCTCTTTACCTAATAATGAAAAAATAATTTTCGAAACTACTTCGAGAAATATATTGTACAGAAATGAAAAAAAAAGAGAAGATACTGCGCAAACAATAACAGTGGAAATGCTCCTATTGCGCATCAATATCATGGATAAAAGTGAAACCAACTCAAGTCTCCTTCACAAGGGTCGCGGCAACTGAGGCCACCCAGGAACACAACGGCACGGAAACGAGCACACATTGCGACAAGGATCATTTTATTCTCAGTGGATCTATAAAAGCAGACGAACAGGCTGCACTGAGCAGGTAGCCTTTTTCATTAACTACAAGAAGCAGATCAAACTTAACTTCAAACTCCGGGAGAGAGATCATCATGATGCATTATAATCAGGTCCGCCTAAATCTCTCCCCTTGACGTAGAGATAAAGCTACTTCGTCCCCTTTATTTGCATCTCTTACAGCATTCCAAATCCTTCTTTGATTACTGATCATTATTGTTTATTCTTTTCACCAAATTGATTAGATTATTCGTTTTTCTTTTGCCCTGTTGTTTGTATTTAATTTTTTCATCAAATTGATTAGATTTTCTTTTCTTTTTTCTTCCTCTCGTTCGTGTTTAATCTTTTCATTAGCTTTCTTCTGTTCACTAAGTAAACTGATATCAGACAAAAACTTAGATTTGGTTATCAAATTATTCAAATTTATATAATCACTACTCACTTTTATTATGGTAGTTTTTGTTATTATTATGCTCCTTTTTGTTTTTCATAAACTGGTATAAGCTCAAACCTATTTACTCACCCAACTTCATTTTTCTTGTTATTATTATGGGTTTTTTTTTTTTTAAAGTTTATAATAGGAACATCTTAAATATTTATGAAGATGAAGGAAATTATCTTTTTTGTTGGGTATCTATTTTGAAAAGATGATTGTTGTACAAATGCACGCACACACACATGGGAAAACTTGGATTCATTCTTTTCGCGTTTCCGAGCTGAATGTGTCCGTCTGACGGCTGGTTTTACTGCAGAATGCGTTTGATACCTGTAGGCAGAAAGTGAGTGAAAAGACGAGTCAATCACCAACGGAGGAAGCCATACTGATACTCACTGCGCTCGAAAATAGAGCCATGGGACTATTGAAACTGTAGAAAAAGCAGTCCCACACCGGGGCGAGGGACTCCTGCTTTGCGCCTTATAAGGTGCGGGGTTTCCCCCTACTACAGCCTATGAGTTTTAGTAGGACCAACTGGGCCTCAACTTCATTATGGTATCGGAGCTAGGGCCCTCTAAACTGGTGGACCCCCCAATAATGAACCAAACACACCGGCCAAAATTGACTGGGTGTTCGTCTCCGGGGGAGTATTGAAACTGTAGAAAAAGCAGTCCCACACCAGGGCGAGGGACTCCTGCTTTGCGCCTTATAAGGTGCGGGTTTCCCCCTACTACAGCCTATGGGTTTTAGTAGGACCAACTGGGGCCTCAACTTCATTAGGGATGCTCATTTTTACTTGTCCATCTTTGTTCTCCTGCTGCTATTGAAACGAAAAGTATATTTTCCGAACGATTAAGTCCAGCTTTCATGGCTTTTCTTATCTTATTTGTAGCCCAATCCGTTCAGACATTAAGGAAGGAGGTGTTGGATGCTATTAAACGTAAGGCTTCCCGAGATCATTTTAGAACTGTTCGGCTTGCTCTTTTGTTGAACTGGGTCAATCTAAGAACTACCCAACTCTTTTCTTTCCGCCAGGTATGAGCCGGAACAAAGCGAAGCAGGAATACATACGCAGGGCCCAGAACATTCCTTGAGAACAAGAATGATGACTTGTTCAAGCCTCATGCAACGGGATATGTACGTATTATTTAGCAGGGAAGAAGGCATACGTGTGTAATACTGAACCTGTTTTAGACATAACGTACTCTGAAATGCTTTCAGTGTGTGGAAGCTATTTGTGACGTCCAATAAAGCTTAAAACAAGGACTTCCATCTTGTAACTTGCTTCATAAAGTTATAGAAATTATTGGGTGAATTAATTGCTGCCTTAATTTCTAAATTGAGTCGTTCCATATTTCTTATAAATCTGTGGAATTGTTACTATATCTGTAGCTTTTTTGTCGAAGAGATAACTAATACGCTTTATAGACAAGTGATCTTAACAATAAACATATAAATTTCTCATAGTCCTGGACAGATTGTTGTGGTCACAATTTAGTGACTAATGCCAAATGATGTTATATTCACTACTATTAGTTTTATGCTATCTGCGAGAATTCAAGGCCCTCCCATGCCAAGTTTGGACATCGCTAAGTATCAAGTGCAAAATGGATTTGCTTTGAGTTAATTGAAGGTTAGTGATATGAATTTAAATTGACTACTTGTTGAGGTAGGATTTTGGTTACCACTGTTCTGAAACCTTTGGCCTTGGAAGTTCTTGTTAATTAAGTGTAGTAATTCTTTCTGATACACTATTGGTATTATCTATCTCAAGTGTTTTAAATTAAGACTTCAGTAAATACTAGGATTAACTAGAGAGGCTAAGAAACTTTATCTTGTAAATCTTTCAAAGTCTCAACCTTTACTTTCAAATAAAATGAGCAAATTGTCCACCCATTTGCTTGGACAAAAATACCAGTCGTCCATGATCTGAAAATTGGGAGCCAAAAAACCCATTTTTACACTAACTAAAACTAACCCTTCTTCATTACCAAATATTAAAACAAAAGAAAATAAAACAAGCAGTGATTGGGTATCTTCAACAAATTAAAGGAGCAACTTCTGCAAATTCAACTCCCTCTTCTGCAAGAAGCACAATCCCGCTGCACTCTCACCGAATCATCATCCTATCTGACTTCATTATGTTGAGAATCTTGGAATGAGGCCCTTGAGCTGGAACCAATGTCACCAGCAGGGTAGACATTAATAGCCTTCTTCCCTCGTTACACAAGGACATTCTCTGGTGGCAACTTCGAAGCCACTGTCATGAACTTCTTGATCTCCACATTAAAAACAAGCCCGTTAGCTAAGATTACACCAACCTCCTCTGCAGGGGCCGTAGAGGATGTTTGGCGTGCAACATGTTGATTGTATAATGGCCAGATCAACGAAAAACCAACCATTACTAAAAGGTTTCGACGGGCTTGGCTAGATTTTGAAGCGCACCTTGAAAGCCCTATTGCTGATCTTAATCTTTTTTTTTTTAATTGACCAAATTATTTTTATATTTATTTTCCAACATAGTACATTTAATTTTTATGTTTATGTTTATGTTTATATTTATACTTATATTTATTTTTATCTTTAACCTTCAAACTACATTTAATTTATCTTGTTTTATGAATATGAATACATGGTAATTTATTTTAAACATTTGTGCTAGAAAAAACTTAATTTCATCCTGTAAAATCAAGCATTAAGAAAATGATATTGTTAAATATATAAAAAAACATATCAGATAAAAACATTGATAAAACAATAAATTTTTATTTAAGTCTTAAATATACAGCATGTACATGATATTCATTTCACCGATTCAAGGAGATAACATGGCATTCTGACAACCGGTTTCGATACAAGCTAAACTTTCAATCAACCGGCTTGTGGTTCTGGCGGCAAGGCGTAGGCTCTCGTCGTCTTTGGTGAGCCCAAACGCTAAATCAGTCGACGACAAGGCTTGTTGACAGACCATTAAAGATCATCAAGAACGTTTCTACTAATTTGAAACATCAGCCCTTCTCAAACAACAGCTAAGGCTCACGTGAAGAATTATAACTGTCTTTAAGTCTTAGCTAATAAACCATTTTCAGCTAATCAATTTTTATTCAGTTTGTTAGATCTAATTCTATTACAATAAATAATAAAAAAAAGTATTTGGATTACTCTCTAGTTCTCATTTTATGGATATACACGTTATTCTCCCATATTTTCTCTTGATATTTTCAAGAAGCGATATCTATAAACACAAAGCTTGATTCGAAGTTCATAGTTTGTATTGACTAAGAGGGTATATTATAACAAATGGGGAGTTTTTAGTAATCTGGACAGGAAGGGAATATTAAGATTTGTAAAAATTTTATATTGATTAATTTTCATTTAAAAAATATTTTATTTATAAGAAAACAGTTTCTTATTTTTGAGTGGAAAGTAGCTTTTCAGCGCTTGCATTGCCCGCAAACATGTTTCCTTCGTTTGTCAGTGATGCCGACATCTTGAATATTGCAAACTTGTGCCTGGTAATACTTGCGGATGGTCCTGGTATTCTTGTTGAAAGATTAGATTGTATTCAGTTCTGTAGAAGAAATATTCTCTCTTCCCTCTCAGTTTGCCATGTCATCACATCTCATCACCATGCCACGTCACGCAATGTTAGCCACTAGAATTACAGGAGGATTAAAGCTAGGGATGTTAGTAGTCATCTTGACCATTTGCTACTCATAAATTAAATTCAGGAAAATGTGGCACAAAATCTACATGTGAAATAAATAAATATTTTCATGAAAAAGGACATCTTTTTTAACAAAACATTTGTCCCTCAATATCATAGAGCTTGTATACGGATATCCCAATAAACACATTGAAAACTTGCTTTAAGGGCAAATTTGTCTTTGTATCCCATTAAGGTGGCATAACAAAGACAATGAAAAGCACATAATTGAGAAAAATCAGGTAATTTACCAAATGTTTTTTGATATGGAATTTTACTAAAAACAAAAGATCGAATTTTGTTTATAAGATATGTGGCAGTGATTATAAAGTGACCCTAAAACTTAATAGGCATTTTATTCTAAAATTTAAGTGCCCTAATGACATCTAAAATGTGTCAATGTTTTAGTTCAATTACCTCATTTTGTTGTAGGGCATATACATAAAAATTGTAATGCAAAATACCCCTGTGAATAATATTCACGTGATAAAGTTCTTAAGTAATTACGTGTTCATTTACAGAATTCTCAATCTCGAATGGAACAATTCTATGACAAACACAGATGGGAGTTGGAGTTCAAGATGGGCAATTGAGTTTAATGTGTAGCTATAACCGTATCGCTAGACTTCGGAGTCACTGGAAATCTTGGAAGCACCCATTGGAGTGGGCTGGACTCCAGCGAGGTGTTGTCACAGGCCAGGCTAGATATTGGGCCCAAATACCCTATTTGTGCTGCATGCCGCTACTCTATTTTTAAAACAAACCTCTGTTCTAAATGGGGCACGGAGAAGGGCCTTTTCTAATTTTAGATAAGTTAACATAGCTACTCTATTTTTAGCTATTGCCAAAACAGACTCTTTATGAAATTGAAAAAAGGATTAGAACTTCTTTTTGGACAGATAAATCTAATGGACGATGTGTAGCGAAAGTGACATGAAAAGAAGTTTGTTGGCCTAAAATTTCTAAAGGACTGGGTTTGATAGACATTCATACTTGGAATAAGGAGGCAATTGGAAAACTCTTATGGTCTCTTATGTACCCAAACTCAAACTCTTTATGGATTAAATAGATGATAACAGAAAATTTGAAGGAAATGAATGTATTAGAAGTTGAGATGAAAGGATCACTAACTTGGAGTTTTAGGAATATTTTACAAGTAAGAAGTGAACTCACACAACTAATGACGGATTTGGAATAGAATATTACCAAACGTTATGTAGCACTAAGAGAGAACAGAGAAGATACTGAATGAGCAACATATGTCTGGAAACAAGGAGTACCAAAGCATAATTTTATCTGTTGGATCACTTTGAAAGACAAACTATCAATAGTAGATCGGGTGGCTAAATAGAATAGTTCAGTGGATCTACAATGCAACCTCTGCCAATAAGAAGAAGAATCACAAGAACATTTATTCTAAAAGTGCAGGTTCACAAACTATATTTGGAAGGCTTTGTTAGGCATGAATGAATTATTCTCGAAGAATTGAACACTGAAAAGCTGAAATATGTTGGATGATCAAGACTGTCAAGAAGAAGAGCTTTGTAGCAACTTTGCTTAGTATATCTTTCAAGGCCGTATTGTATTACATCTGGAGAGAAATGAATAGAAGAAGATTCAGCGATACAAGTCTAGATAACTCAACCATTATTACTAAAATCAAGAAGGATATGAGAGGGAAGATTTCATCTATTAGAAGAGTCAAGCTTACAAAATGTAATAAATTTTTACAAGAGCTTTAGAATTTGTCAAGTGCAATGTTTGAGCTTGGATGATAATATTTTATAATCGAACAATCTTGTAAATTTTTTTACGGGTGATATATAATTTGACCTTTCACAAAAAAAAAAAATGTTTAGTCTCTTCTGCTAAGATAGGTTTCGTAAGGACAAGTTAGTGATGAGTCATGCGTCATGCAAAGGCCATGTCACTAAGGCTTTCAAGTTCGAGTGACCGTGCTGATGAGGGGATAGGTCAACTGGGCTTAGTTGAGAAGCGTAGGGAGCATCGGGAATGCGTTGCTCAGAAAAGAAAAGAAAGAAGAAAAGATAGGAAAGAGTAAAGGCCTGTTGAGAGGAAACGAGATAGAACAATGAATAACTTTACACCGAAAGCAAAGGAATAATAGAGGGCGGTTCTTAGAAAGCACAGAAGTTGTTATCAAGAAATGTCTAAAGAGAATTGTTCTTTAGAACATCTCGTACTCAAAGAACGTGAGTAAAATTTACTCTTTTTTCTTTGGGAATCAGTTTCCAAATCTGTCGGCAGTAAAGCTATTTGTGACGTCCAATAAAGCTTAAAATAAGGACTTCCATCTTCTACCTTGCTTCATAAAGTTATGGAAATTATTGGGTGAATTAATTGCTGCCTTAATTTCTAAATTGAGTCGTTCCATATTTCTTATAAATATGTGGAATTGTTACTATATCTGTAGCTTTTTTGTGGAAGAGATAACTAATACACTTTACAGACAAGTGATCTTAACAACAAACATATACATTTCTCATAGTCCTGGACAGATTGTTGTGGTCATAATTTAGTGAGTAATGCTAAATGATGTTATATTCACTACTATTAGTTTTATGCTATTTGCGAGAATTCAAGGCCCTCCCATGCCAAGTTTGGACATCGCTAAGTATCAAGTGCAAAATGCTATTGCATTGAGTTAATTGAAGGTTAGTGATTTGAATTTAAATTGACGACTTGTTGAGGTAGGATTTTGGTTACCACTGTTTTTGAAACCTTTGGCCTTGAAAGTTCTTGTTAGTTAAGTGTAGTAATTCTTTCAGATACACTATTGGTATTATCTATCTCAAGTGTTTTAAGTTAAGACTTCAGTAAATACTAGGATTAACTAGAGATGCTAAGAAACTTTATCTTGTAAATCTTTTAAAGTCTCAACCTTTACTTTCAAATAAAATGAGCAAATTATCCACCCATTTGCTTGGACCAAAATACTAGTGGTCCATGATTGAAAATTGGGAGCCAAAAAACCCATTTTTACACTAACTAAAACTAACCCTTCTTCATTACCGAAAATTAAAACAAAAGAAAATAAAACAAGCAGTGCTTGGGTATCTTCAACAGATCAAAGGAGCAACTTCTGCAAATTCAACTCCCTCTTCTGCAAGAAGCACAATCCCTCTGCACTCTCACCGAACCATCATCCTATCTGGCTTCATTATGTTGAGAATCTTGGGATTAGGCCCTTGAGCTGCAACCAATGTCACCAGCAGGGTAGGCATTAATAGCCTTCTTCCTTCGTTACACAAGGACATTTCCTGGTGGCAACTTTGAAGCCATTGTCATGAACTTCTTGATCTCCACATTAAAAACAAGCCCATTAGCTAAGATTACACCAACCTCCTCAGCAGGGACCGTAGAGGATGTTTGGCGTGCAACATATTCATTGACAGACCATTAAAGATCAGCAACAACGTTTCTACTAATTTGAAAAATCAGCTCTCCTCAAACAACAGCCAAGGTTCACGTGAAGAACTATAATTTTCTTTAAGCCTTTGCTAATAAACTATATTAAGTTAATCAATTTTTATTCAGTTTGTTAGATTTAATTCTGTTACAACCGAAAAAAAAGGTATTTGGATTACTCTCTAATTTTCATTTTATGGATATACATAAAAATTGTCACGCAAAATACCCCTAGATGAAAAAAGTGAAACACAATTAGAATAGAAAAAAAAGTCCGATCCATTTTCTGTTCTAATGCATTTGACCTCAATGCTAAACTACTTTTTTTTTCATATTAAAAAAGTCTAAAATGTAGACCATCTTTGATTGACCTTCATGAGGAACATTCAGGTTCCTCTCAAATAGTCATAAAAGATGGTTAAAAATTACGTGGAACCATTGTGATTGAGGTTTTATATGGTCCCTAAATGTCTTCATGAATCAAATTCAAAAAATCTCTTTCAATTTGATTACCTATGGGAAATGAATTGTGAGTATGTTTCACAATAGGGAAAATTGAACAATGGATGTAATGAGTAGAGAAATGCTTAAAATCATTCAAAAACTTGAACTTTAAAATGGACATATGAGCAAATCTCGAATGCTATAAATTGAAATCATTTCCATTACATGCCAATTTAACTGAAAAGGCTAGAATAACTCTAGAAAATTTTCTAACATAAGGTTTCCTAAAACGAGAAATGGAGAAATATAGTCCATGCCTCATTTTCCCAAAGCGTTTAACCTTACCTATCAAAAGGTCTTGAAACACATAGAAAACAAGATGAAAGACCACAAAACAGTTATTTTCAATGGTAAATTTTGCCATCCAAATTTAATTGAATTTAAAATAGTAAGAATGCAAAACCATGTGTAATTTTGAGTTAGCTGCAATGGTGACTGATCCAATATGAGTTGCCCCTATCTCCATTTGGAAATTTAACAGACCTAGACTCGAATTAACATCTATTAGGTAATTCTAAGTGATTAAAATTAGATAAAATGTGGTCATTTACACTAGTATCAATTATCCAATAAGTAGTATAAGATTGAGAATTACCTAAGATGGGGGCGTGTGAAGTGTAAGGACCTCCAAGGTTGGGCTAAGACCCACAACTATAAGATTAGTAGTTGAATTCCCTTTGAAGTTCTTATGTTGGGTGGAAAACCATTGACTTTGTAACATTCCTCTTTATAGTGCCCATATAATTCGCAGGGTTCTCATTGTGACTTAGAAACCTTGCAATGAACTTAGTCAAAGGAACCTACAAAGAAGAACATGATCTGGTACCTGTTCGTGAAAAAAGAAAAATGTTCTCATAGAATTGTAAAAAATCATAAAAGCATATATTCCTTTTAACCTTCAGGGTACCTCATAAAGATGTTGGGAATTGCATGTGAGGCAAATTTGTCTTTGTATCCTACCATCATGGTAAAGCAATGACATCCAAAACTCTCAAATGAGAAATAATTGGTGATTTACTAAATAATTTCTCAAAAGATGTGGCATGTTGAATCACATTAAGGAATGTGAGTTGTGTCAAAAATAGAAATAAGGGTCTTACTCCCAGCTAGATTGCTACAACAACTGCAAATTCCCATAACTGTCTGGCTAAAAATCTTATTGGATTTCATTGATAGTCTCCCACCTTCTTAGAGCAAGACCTCCGTTTACGTGGTGGTGGATCAATTGTCTAAGTGGGCACTCTTCACACGAATGGTCCTCACATAGTGACATCTATAGTACAAGTCTTCTTTAACAACATTTTCAAGCTATATGGGATGCCAATAACTAACATCAACCAAGGAGCAGCATTTACAAGCTAATTCTGGTAAGTTCTTTTTAATTGCAGGGCACGCTTTAACTTCTCGTCATCTTACCATCCGCAAACGGATGGGAAATCTGATATGGTGAACTGAGCGGTCGAAGTATATCTTCACTGCTTCACCGATGATCAACCAAGGGAGAGGATGTGGTGGTTGGCCTAGGAGGAGTTATGCTATAATACAAGCATGCATGGGTCAACTGAAAAAAATGCCTTACAAATATTGTTTATGGACACCCTCCATCGACCCTAATAGCTTATGTTTTGTGGAAATCCAAAATTAACGCAATCGATTGTGAGTTATGTTCACGTGATAAAGTTCTTAAGTAATTACGTGTTCATTTACAGAATTCTCAATCTCGAATGAAACAATTCTATGACAAACACAGATGGGAGTTGGAGTTCAAGATGGCAATTGAGTTTAATGTGTAGCTATAACCTTACCGCTAGACTTCGGAGGCACTGTGGAAATCTTGGGCTCACCCATTGGGGTCAGGGTTGGACTCCAGCGAGATGTTGTCACAGGCCAGGCTAGATAATAGGCCCAACTACCCTATTGTGATGCATGGCGCTACTCTATTTTTTAAACAAACCTCTGTTCTATATGGGGCATGGAGAAGGGCCTTTTCTAATCTTAGATAAGTGAACCTAGCTAAATATGTTTAGTCTCTCCTGCGTCATGCAAAGGCCATGCCACTAAGGCTTTCAAGCTCGAGTGACCCTGATGTTGAGGTCATAGGTCAACTAGGCTTAGTTGAGAAGCGTAAGGGGGACCAGGAATGCGTTGCTCAGAAAAGAAAAGGAAGAAGAAAAGATAGGAAAGAGTAAAGGCCTGTTGAGAGGAAACGAGATAGAACAACGAATAACTTTACACCGAAAGCAAAGGAATAATAGAGGGCGGTTCTTAGAAAGCACAGAAGTTGTTATCAAGAAATGTCTAAAGAGAATTGTTCTTTAGAACATCTCGTACTCAAAGAATGTGAGTAGAATTTACTCTTTTTTCTTTGGGAATCAGTTTCCAAAGCTGTCGGCAGTAAAGTTGATACCAATTCTCTACACTTCTCTTTATCTAATAAAAAACGTGATTTTCAAAACCACTTCCTGAAATATCAACACTTCTCTTTAGCTAATAAAAAAAAAATTTCAAAACTACTTAGCGAAATATATTATACAGAAATGGAAAAGAATAAAAGTGGAGATGCTCCTATTGCGCATCAGTATCATGGAAAAAAGTGAAACCATCTCAGGTCTCCTTCACAAGGTTCGCGGCAACTGAGGCCACCAAGGAACACACGGCACGGAAACGAGCACGCATTGTGATAAGGATCATTTGATTCTCTGTGGATCTATAAAAGCAGACGAGCAGGCTGCGCTGATCAGGTAGCCTTTTTTATTACCTACAAGAAGCAGATCAAACTTCACTTCAAACTTCAGGAGAAAGAACATCATGTCTCACGGGCATCTGGTCTGTCTAAATCTCTCCCCTTGACTTAGAGATAAAGCTAATTCGTCCCCATTATTTGTATCTCTTTATGCATTCGGAATTCTTCTTTGATTACTGGTCTTTTCTTCTTTTCACCATTTTGCTTATATTATTCTTTTTTTTTTTCTTTCCCCGTCGTTTGTGTTTAATCTTTCCATCTAATTGGTTAGATATTGTTTTTTATTTTTTATTTTTCACCGTCGTCCATATTTAATTGAAGAATTGACATTCCCCTGTGATATTGGTCGGCTTAGAGTCAGTTTAAATAATAATAATAGAAACATTTAGTCCACATTTGGATGTTATAATTGGCTTGCAAATCTTAATTCATTCATCTTTTTGATATTTCCGGGGATTAATATCGAAAAACAAAGAGGAAAACTTGGACTCATTCTTTTTCGCGTTTTTGAGCTGAATTAGTCAGTCTGACGGCTGATTTTATTGCAGGATGCGTTTGAGGCCTGCAGGCAAAAAGTGAAGGGAAAGACGAGTGAATCATCAACAGAGGAAGCCATACTGATACTCACTGCGCTCGAAATAGAGCCACGGGACAAGCGGTGGAAAGCGGTAGGTCTTGGTTCAAACTAAACGCTCATTTTTACTTGTCCAACTTTGTTTTCCTGCTGCTATTGAAACGAAAAGTATATTTTCAGAACGATTAAGCTCAGCTTTCATGGCTTTTCTTATCTTCTTTGCAGGCCAATCCGTTCAGACACTAAGGAAGGAGGTGTTGGATGCTATTAAACGTAAGGCTTCCCCGCGATCATTTTAGAACTGTTCAGCTTGCTCTTCTGTTGAACTGGCTCAATCTAAGAACTACCCAACTTTTTTGTTTCTGCTAGGTATGACCCCGGAGAAAGCGAAGCAGGAATACATACGCAGGGCCCAGAACATACGTTAAGAACAAGAATGATGGCTTGTTCAAGCCTCATGCGGCGGGATACCCTGTGTTCTTGTAACCTAGATTAAGTGTGTAATTTAGCAGGGAAGAAGGCATGTGTGTGTAATATTGAATATGTTTAAGACATAACGTAATCTCAAATGCTTTCAGTGTATGGAAGCAATTTGTGACGTTCAATAAAGATTAAAATAAGGACTTCCATCTTGTACCTTGCATCAGAAAGTTATGGAATTTGCTTCCTTAATTTACAAATTGAGTTATTCCATATTTCTTATCTTCAAACCAAAAAAATTACCGTTTTTGTCGAAGAGATAACCAATACGCTTTGTTGATATGTGATCTTAACAATAAGCATCTACAATTCTCATAGTCCTGCACAGATTGTTGGAGTCACGATCATTTATTTATTACTAATAGGGTTATTACTATTTCCGAGAGAATTCAAGTCCCTCTACTTCATAGTGATTTGAACCTTAATTAACTATTTGTCGAGGTAATGTTTTGTTTACCACTTTTGACGCACCCTTTGCTTAGAGACAAAATGTTGGTGTTGTCTATCTCAAGTGGTTTGGGTTAGGATTCCAATAAATACTAGGATTCTCTAGAGATGGGCAAATTATCCCCCCATTTGCTTGGACCAAAATACCAGTAGTCCCTGATCTGAGAATTTGAGAGCCAAAAGAACCCATTGCAGCACTTACTACAACGATCCCTTCTTGATTACCAGAAATTAAAACAAAAGCAAATAAAACAAGCAGTGATTATGTATCTTCAACAGATCAAAGGAGCAAGTTCCGCAAATTCAACTTCCTCTCTACAAAAAGCACAATCCCGCTGCAGTCTCACCGAATCACCATCCTATCTGGCTTCATTACGTTGAGTCTCGGGATTAGGCCCTTGTGCTGAAAACAATGTTCACCAGCGGGGTAGAGAATATTTGAGGTTCTACATGTTGATTGTCTAGGCGGGCACATCAACCGCAAATCAACCATTACTGAAACGACTCGACGGGCTTTGCTAGATTTTGATGCTTACGTAGGAAATCCTTTTGCTGGTCTTTATTCTTAGTTGTGCTTTCCACAGTCCATGTTTCTTACTGCTATTCAAAGAAAAGAAGTTGTATCCGGGCTCTGTCCTGACTGTTTCAATTATGTTACATATTAAGATTTCTGACTGCGTGAATAAAAAGAGTAGAGCCATTTTATTGCTTAGATCGTTTTCGTGCCAACGATTCTATTGAACAAAAGGATATCTAGAAATATAATATTCTCCTACACGGGAAGCACCATCTCTAGCTAGAATCCCTTCAAGATTTCCAATAATTCCAGCCAAAATCTCCAAAATTCTCCGGATCTCCTTGTTGTCTATTTGGCCTGGTTCCCTACATCTCATCCATAATAACTTCTCCCAAGTTCAGTTTGTAACACAATCATTGATATTCACTTTTAATTATTAAACTTGAGCTCGTGTATCCATCATCTTTAACACAAACAACAGCCATGAAATAGTAATAAAGATCAATACATAAAACAGTTCCGTTTCTGCACAAAAGAGATAAATGCAAGCAATACACAAATTGTTCATCTACAGAGATAATCACAAATACTTTATTCTATAGAATAACATTACCACATACCGTCAAATGGTGCAAAACTACATTTGCATGATTTTCAAGGTTTGGAACACTATGAGAACCTTTCAAGAATGGGAGAAATAAATGATGGGAGTTCACCTAAGTGCTGTCTCTTCTTAACATTTCTTGTCCGTACCACCCAAAGATAGCGGGAAACAGGAATAAACAAATCAATAAACAAAACGAAAAAAAAAAAAAGGGATGGAAAAGGACTTGGTGAGTATTTGACATTGTTATATCAATTAGAAAAGAGATCTACCAAATATTCTTCTAAGGCCATAAAGGCTAATGAATGATAATAAAAAACAATCTCCACCACAAGGGAACAAGAAAAAGAACAACAACAAAATATTAATCGGAATATGAACATTATGTATACCAGATCTCTACAACGTTCAGAGTTGCTTCTATTCCATTTGACAGAATTCAACAGCATAGAAGGTCAGAATTAATGGTCTTCAAATAAAAAAGACCATTGATGTGAGACTTCCATAAATGCCCAGGGAAAAAACATCCATCCTATAAGCACCAAACTCGTAGTCACGACTGATCTAGCATTTCGCACTCCAGCAATCATTTCTATAATTGAGCCATTTAAACATAATTGCCTTTCTTTGTAATCTTTTGTACACCAACATAATTCTCAAATTCTCAGTAGCCATTTAGTCATATATGCAAAAAATTTTACTTGACGAATACCAAAGAGGCATAAAGCATATGCAACCGCTACCTAGAACCACCACATACTGCCTAGAGAAGTTATTGTTAGTCATTTGGACTTCACGAGGAATTGGGTATTACCCTATGTATTCATTTACGGAAAAATAATACATGTGCACAACACATATCCATGTCCTTTCACGAAGCCCAGACCACTTGAGGTTTGAGAACATAAATTGGAAGTCCTTAATCTTGGGCAGAAAAATATGGGAAAGCTAAAAGATACATCAAAATGAAGTTAGTTAAAGGCATCATACAGAATGGATAGACACAGCACGTGTAGCAAGATCATCAACCCCTAATGACTTAGGTTATAGCTCAATTTCCATCGGTTCTAGCTATTAAAATGATATTAGAGGCAAAATCTCATCATACAGCTATGTTAGTCACATAAATTCTACTAAGTATTTGAAGGAGCTTTAGAATCTTACAAAGATCATATTTGAGCCTAGATGAAATTGCTACAATGATGGATAAAAGACTGAATTATTTTGTACACAAATATTTTGTGATATATATATACACACACTACTTGGCGTTTTACAAAAAAATGAAAAATAAAATAAAATAAAAATTCTAAATGCACACTTGTAAGCATAGTGTCCCCTATATCTATGTTTGTACAAAAGCACCTACAAATGTATGTAAAGTGCCAGTAGGAGGCTAGTTCTTTATCATGTGGCATACTTCATAGCAAAATTCATAGCCATAATGCTGAACCCTTCTTTTGGCAAGACTATTACGAGATACGTCTGACTATTTCATTTTTTAATTATAAAAAAAAGGTATTTAACTTGTGTAATTATATTGATAAGTAAAAGTAAGCAAAGTGCCAAACCTTTTGAAATATACAATGGATGGGACGTAAAACCTAACCCACTCAAATATCAATAATTGAAGATGGGCATAAAAGTTAATCCATTCATGAATTAGCAAAAGAACATCGTTTATCTTAAATTCATCAAGAGAGAAAAACATATGCAAAACATAGAAATTGAAAAATGACATAACAAGCCTCATTAACGCAGTTGATAATGTTTCAGTCCCAATTGATCTTCCCACAATACTTGCCTGCAGTTGTGTGGTAAAGCACCAAGAATAAGGAAAATTTGTTAACCATTAACAATATGCCCGATATTTGCCAAAAGTTATTTATATTCGTAAAAAACGTCTCTTTAAATATGCATGTCTCTACAACTAATGTTCCCCCTAGCTGACTAACTACCCGCCCATTGATATTACACTAACGCGTCCTCCTGTCAATGAAACAGGTGACGTGGGTAGAATCAAGTCAACTGGTCCGTTACATCGCAGTAAGCGATTTCATCCGCTGAAGTTTTCTCTCCGCACCATTTGTCTCTCTTGGTTGTTCCTTCCTATTTTTCTCTTGAGTGATGGCGAAGGCCAAAAACGGAAGCGTGGCTCCATTTTAGCAAAATGTTGCACCCTATAAACCCTGCAAATTCCATAACCAACATGTTAGTCTTTTGGTGAAGCAATAAGGGGCTTGCATTATCATACATATGGTAATTGTATGATATGCATATCTAAAATGGTAGCTATGTTATATTTATAATGTAGCTTAGATTAGAGATTACATTATTGATACATAGATTCCTTTGCATGCCAATATATTGAAACTTTTTAGAAAAGATTGTTTTTGTTTTCATATGTAATGTTAAGAATGGAGTCAAAGTAGGGACAAAGGCAAAATTATAATATTGTCAATTAAAATTTTTTCACCTTGTGTATAAATATGAGGCTTTAGAAATCCAAAATATATTATATTATTTGGTGGCTCGATAGAGTGATAAGAAAGAGAAAGCCACCAAAAAGAAGTATCCCAATATAGTGGCTCCTTTGTGTGTGCAAATCTAGTATGGTAATATATTATATTCTATTGTAGATGTAGGATTAATTTATCCTAACATGTAAATACCTTAGTATTCTTGTATTTATTTTGTTGTGTTTGTTGTTTGATCCACATTTATTCATAACAGACAAGTATTGGGGCTAATGTGGTGCTTCCATGGCATACACGTGATAGCTGACGTGGAATAGTTTGTGACTCGGCATTCCAGTGAAACTTCAGAGCTGATGTTGTGGCGATGACATGACAATAAGGACTGACAAAGCAGCTGACGTCCATGATGACATGGAGCTTCCATCACCGAACAGTAATTACTCATCCTTCAAGTCAAGTCATGGCTAACCATCGATGGGTTGCCCACTCTGCACGCTTCCTCATCCTTCAAATCAAACCATCATTAAGGCGATCTTTTGGCATAATATGTTGTTTAACTATTCTGAAGTACGAAATAAAAATCATTAGCTTATCTAATTATCTATCTAGCTTTGAAAAAGATTCAACAAAAAACAAAAACAAATCCACTGTCTCTTTTACGTCAAGCAATACGTGGAGTAACTCCCTGGCATTCGGGACAGTGAGACGCTTAGCTGGGGAGACCTGCAGAGGGACATTTTGACTCTGATAATCTTGCGAGTCCAAGAATTTGATATATCCACGATGTGACTCGTGTGCAAGTCGTGGCTGGCCCTTGTAGAAGATCCATTCTTTAAAATTTCCAAAAATGGAAGGTTGAATTTGCGGGCAAAACATTTTCCGCGATTGATTTGGGACTCTTGAAAACTCGATGGTGATGAATTTGCTTTTTCGTGACTGATTTGAGTGCCAAACTTAATTTAGCACCCTTCACTATGAAGCTGTTTCTTCCATTCATAGAATCCAATCTTTGGCACTTAAGGTGATGGGATGCTGGAGCTCTCTTCAATATTAGCAAATAGGGTTAGATGGGATTGTAGTGATGATAGTGAAATTATGTGTTAATGTTAGTGTTGTAAATGATATTGTGTTTAGGCCCATGTATTGTTAAGCTCATTTGATACTTGTATGTTCACACACTATAGGGCCCATTACGCCTCTCCTTCGTGTACCTATATACACTTTGCTTTGCTTTCATTTGTTCTTTTGAACATCTTTGTAGTTATCTTGATTATGAATCAAAGTGGTTTCACTGTTTCCACTCAATCAGGTCTCTTTGTTCCTCTTAACATTCTATCAAGAGCATGAATTCTTTCTTGATCTCTATTTTTTTCATTGCCCTTCTTACTACATCTTTCTGTTGCATTTTACTTCACTTAGGAGTTTTATCAAACACCTGATGTGCCATTTCCCCACCCTCTTTCCAACCCCCATTATGGCTCATAGCTCCAATTCCAACCACTTTTCTTGGGGACAGTCATGTCGTCATCGTTCTAGAGACCGGACTTGCCACCATAGACGGTCTTGTCGTCAAAACTCTACCCATGTTTTCTTTCCCACCTTTTATCCAACCTAGAGATCCTATTTACCTTTACCCTCAGGACCAAACTGGCATGCTCCTTGTCTTTGAGAAGCTTATGGGTGTTGAGAATTTTGCAAGTTAGAACTGGGATATGACAAATACTCTTTTGGGCAAGAATAAGTATGGAATCATTGATCCATTTGTGCCTCAACCCATAACTCTTTCCCCTTACTTTGAAGCTTGGCAACGGTGCAATGGAGTTGTCCTATCTTGGCTACTTACTTCCCTTTCTCATAACATATACACTACCTTCACCTATTCGGATGATGCCTGTGAACTCTGGACCCATCTACAAAAGAAGTTCTAGGGAGTAAGAATGAAAGAAATTGCTAGTGTTAAGTGTGCTATTAGAAATTGCTAGTGTTAAGTGTGCTCTTACTGTTGCTACCCAAAAGGGGAAATCTGTGGATTGTTATGTTTTTTGTTTGGAACGATTATGGCACCACTTGGATTCTTACATTGAAATATGTTATCCAAAACTCCTTGTTATTCCCTATTTTCGTTGTTACTAGGATGATGCAAAAATTGTTGAGTTCCTCAATGGATTAGATGAGGTTTATACTATTGTCCGGTCTCAAATTTAGAATACTAAGCCTAACCCTTCCCTTTCAGATGCAATTTCTATGATTTGGGATGAAGAATCATCTCTTTGGCTAGTTTCTCAGCAGAATTAGCTAGGATCCATGGCCTTTGCTCTCCAATCAGGGCTTTCCAGTCTCTCCTTGATTGAAAATCTATCTTATGTAGAATCGGGTCATGTTGGATCATCGCAACCCAGTTCCATTTTGGGCGACTTGCATGTAAGCGACCTACATGCTTATTTGGCCAACTCACGTGCAAGTGACCTGCGTGGCTAGCCTACTGCGAGTCTAGGTGACCCACCCGAGCACACCTTTTGCTTGGGTGGGCCTAGCCCTTATTACGCGCCAAATGGGCACCCTCTTTATATGCCCGATGGGCGCTTATTGTTCTAGTGACCCGTGCATGCAAATGACTTGCCATTTGAGTCGTAGGCCTATGTCGTAGAAAAACTATAGCCATTTCCCTCGTTTGTTGACGTGACAACCTAAACAGACACTTGTGGACATTGCAAAAAATGTGGCCATTGGATTGAAGATTGTCTCCTCTTAACTACTTGCAACCATTGTGGGATTCTTGGACACACTAATGAAAAATGTTATAAACTCTATGGTCATCCCCAAAAAAAGGGAAAGGGGAGTGTTGCTACTAATCAAGTTGTTGCTGATGATAATTCCAATTTGGCTTTTACTTTCACCTGCGAGGAGCGTAATGAGATCATGGCTTTCATGCGAAACAATAAGGAATCTACCGCACATTTGGCCCATCCTACTCCTCCTATGAAAGGTACCTCCCCTAACTGCAATAATTCTTTAAATTGGCTTGTAGACTCATGAGCCAATGATCACATCATGGTTGACTTTAATTGCTTAGTTTCTCCTTGATCATGTACCCATGAATCTAGGACTGCCAAATTACCTAATGGTAAACACATTCCAATCACCCATATAGGCTTTGTGATAGTTTAAAATAAATACTATCTTTATTATGTCTTATATGCGCCTGATTTTATTGCCAATCTATTGTCAACAACTAAATACACTCGTGACAATGATTGTGCTATTATGTTACTTCCTACTCTTTGCCTTTTTCAAGACTTATGGACTGGGATAGTGACGGGAATTAGTAAAGTGTCTCGTAGACTTTATTTCCTGATGTCAGATTTTGATAGCGCTTGCAACTTTTTATTCCATGAATTTGTAATGGATAATTTTATACCTTTAAAGTTGAACATTTCATGTCATGCTTCTCATATATCTATAGATTGTAATATTTGCATAGATGCTTAGGGCATCCTTTCTTTAATGCCATGAGACTTATTCATGATATTGATATGTATTCATTACAAGATGTTAAAGCATGCAATGTTTGTCCTCTAGCTAAACATGCTCACATACCTTTCTCTCTTAGCACTTCACTCACATACACCTTTTGAATTGGTTTGCATTGACATTTGGGGGCCTTATAAATCCCTCTCTCACTCAAGTGCACGATATTCCCTCATGACTCACAAAACTAAAACACTCAATCACCTTAAGTGTTTCATTGCCATGGTACACACTTAATTTGTGGCACTAGTTAAGAGCATTCGAATAGATAATGCTCAAGACTTTTTTAGTTCTACATGTGTCAATTTTCTTGATTCTCAAGGTATAACTCACCAAAGTTCATGTCTTTACACCCCTCAACAGAATGGGGTGGTGGAACACAAACATCAACATTTGTTCAATGTTGCACGGGCTCTTTGTTTTCAAGCACATGTCCCATTCGTTATTGGAGTTAGTGCCTTCTCACGACCATATATTTGATCAATCGAACTCCTTTTCATGTCCTCTATAGGAAAAGTCCCTTTGAAAAACTTTATGTAAGTCTCCATCCCTTCATCACCTTCAAGTTTTTAGATGTTTATGTTATACTACTCATCTTACCTAAAAGAAAAAATTTGGTCCGCGTTCCATTGCTTTTTATAGGATATCCCTCCATTCAAAAGGGATATCGTTTGCTCGATATTGCAACCACTTGTTTCTTTATTAGTTAGGATGTTGTTTTTCGCGAGTCCCACTTTCCCTTTACTCATTCTATTCCATCCACATCTTCTGATACTAACTTGTAGAGACCCAACTTACTTGCCATACATTGATCCAGCTCTTGGGTCCACTCCTAACATTGCTCCTGACTCCTCCATCCCTATGATAATGCCATATCTGCCCACTAGCTCCAAGCCAGGTAGAACCTTTAAACTCCTTATTTGGACCCGTGACTATATATGTTCATGATAACTCTATTTTATATAGAGTTATTTTGATTATTTTAGGTATTATTTAATATAATTTTTATTAGATTATATTTGTATTCAATTATATTTATGCATATTTTGTTATTTTATGTAGTAAACCCAAAATAGGTGAAAAACAAGAGAAATTATGAGAAAAGAAGCATCAAAGAACAAAAACAAAGAAACAAAGGAAGAAGCGATTGAAGCACGTAAGAAGCAAGGAGAAGAAAAAGACAAAAAGAAAAAAAAGAAAGAAACATGTGAGAAAGAATGGGATTTGGGTGGTAGTGGTAAATTGTTGAAGCGAGAGACTGGAGAGAGAGAGAAGAGAGGAGAGATTCCAGAGATTAGGACCTTGCCGGAAAAGTAGAGGCCACACGTGACAATGCGGGACTTTGAGGACGTCGGACGGTCAGGCGAAAGTTGACCATTGTGTCATTTTCTGGCGAAGGCACCCTTTTCACGTGACATACTTCAGGCGCTCAAAACCCCTTTTTTCTGGCCATTTTCGGGCATTTTCTGGTGAGGAAGGAACGAATCTATTACACTGGTGTGATTTCCGGCGGTTTTGGAGCAATCTTGCGGCGGTTTCTGGCGATTTCTAGTAGTTTCCGGCGAAGAATGGTGAATGCCATTCGAGCCTTCTCTGCTAGATCTACGGGATTTTGTTCCATATTCGGGCGATTTCTTGGTAGATTGGCATTCCAGGGATTGTGACTAGCAATTTTTGGAGGTTTCCATGAAGAATGGCAATGGCACACAGTGACGCGTGACCGGCGTGTGATCGGCGACTGGCCGGTGCATGGTGAAGGCGTGTGGAGGCGCGTGGTAGCTTGTTTTCTCCCCGTTTCTTCAGATAGATCCTTCTCTACCTGTTGATGTGCAGATTTGTGCAACTTATTTTGTGATTTGAAGACATTTGGTAATAGTTTTAATGTTTTTAAATTCCAAAATGTTTTGTTCATATTTTTGCACTATTTTTGTTTATTTAAATATTATGTTTTAGTTTATTGTGTTAGAGTTACCATGAAACTTGATTATGACGTATGAATGGTATGATTGTTTGTGTTTTGTGAGACATTTTATGAATGTGAAGTTGCATACTACTAAGTTTAATGCTTTTAAATGACTATCTACCACTTAGATGACTTGATTTGCATGTTAGAGAACGACATGAGATAACATGCAGTTGTTTCATGTAATATGCAATTATAGATTAATATGGATAGATATATACCATATGATTTGTGTGGCTTTGGGTGTAAACTGAAATATTTACAAATCTTAATGCACTTAGTTTATTTAATTCATGGGCAGAAATACAGTGAGTTAATGAGCTAAGTAGGTTCGTTATACCTAGACATAGGATAGTGAATAAATTAAGAAATTCCGCCATCACATGAATAGAATTAATCTTGCTAGCATGGAGGATCTACATTCGTATCTAGTAATTAAGTAAAATTGGATGCTCTAACATATTTTGTTAATCAGGTTTAGATTAAATTTAATTGTGTGATCAATGTTTTACTATTTCGATTTGCTAGATAAACTTTAGGAATTGTTCATCATTAGTAATTAGTTAGTTTAGTAAACACCAGTCTTCGTGGGACGATACTCATTCTCATCATTATATTACTTGTTCGACATGTACACTTGCATGTAGAATTTCATCGAACAGTTCAAATGCTACCTTTTCCATTGCACACTCAATATCTGATGTCATGTCATACCATCGACTCTCCAATCCTCACAATCATTTTGTCTCATGCATCTTTGCCCTTGCTGAGCCAACCTTTTACCAAAAGGTTGTCTTGGATCCTAAATGACGGGATGCCATGACTGAGGAAATTAGAGCATTAAAGTCAAACAAGACATGGGATCTGGTTTCTTTACCTGCAGGTCAACGAGTCATTGGTTGCAAATGGGTCTACAAAATCAAGCACAATGTTGACGATGCCATAGATTGCTACAAGGCTCGCTTGGTAGCTAGAGGATATAACTAGCGAGAAGGGGTTGACTATGAGGATACTTTTGCACCTGTTAGGAAGCTAGTGACAGTTTGCATCCTTATTGCTCTTACTGCTATTCGACATTGGAATATGCACCAAATGGATGTGTACAATGCCTTTCTTCAGGGTGACCTTGATATTGAGATCTACATAAAGCTTTTAGAGGGACTCCGTCATACCAAAGGGAAAAAGTACGTAAATTAAAAAAGTCTATCTATGGTCTTAAGCAAGTATCTCGACAATGGTACCAAAAGTTTACAAAGGCCTTTCTTAGAGCTGGCTTCTGCCATTCACAGCATGACTATTTCCTTTTCCTAAAGCAAGGTAATCATGGCAACTTGATTGTCTTCCTTTATGTTGATAATATGATCATTACAAGAGGAAATGAAGTGGCAATATCTAAACTTAAGGAATATCTTTGTTCTACATTTCCTATGAAAGATTTGGGTCTTGTCAAGTACTATCTTGGAGTGGAAATGACATGGTCAAAACATGGAATTGTGATGAATCAGAGGAAATATGCATTAGAATTGATATCAGATTATGGACTTTCTAGATGTAAACTTGTAGACACCCTCATGGAACAAAACACCAAATTTACTAGTGCTGAATATGATGAGTTCTTACAAAAGGAAGGAGACACTCCCATTAAGGACATTACAAACTACCAGCACTTTGTTGGACGATTGATATATCTCATAGTCATGAAGATTGAAGCCAATCCAATCTTGCATGAAAAGACTAAACACATTGAGATTGATCACCACTTCATTCAAGAGAAGATAACTACATGCATCATCCGTACAGTACATATCTCAATGAGAGATTAGCCCACTGACTTATTAGCCAAGGTGCTAGCTATACAACAACATTATTTCCTTCTTGACAAACTAGGTGCATTCAATTTGTATTGACCACCGTGTACCTATATACACTTTGCTTTGCTTTCATTTGTTCTTTGAACATCCTTGTAGTTACCTTGATTATGAATCAAAGTGGTTTCACTATTTCCACTCAGTCAGGTCTCTTTATTCCACTTAACAGTTAGGACGTCCATTCATACCCTCACAAAGTATGTTTTTCCAGCATAATTTTGCTTGTAATAATAAAATGTGTAAAGGTACTATCGATGTTTTTAAAAGAAAAAAATCCAGAATTTGTAAAGAAAATATGAAAGATTGATCATTTTAATTTTAATATAAATTATTTTCTTAGGAAAATTAAAAATCTATATTTATTGATCAAAACTAAGAAACAAGAGAAAAAATGAAGTGGTATCTTTTTTTTTTTAGGGAACCTTCTCAACTATGTTAGGCCAATGTGTATAATTAATAGTAATAATTTTTATGTTAAGAATAACATTGTTATTTTCTTACAAGCTGAAATAATCTATTTCAAATTTCTAAGGTCAAAATAGAATTTGACTCAAGTGTCGATCATGTTCGTTTCAGGGAGGAGACAACTTGGCATTTTGACAATAGGTTTTGCCACAATGACTATAAACGAGCCGTGTGTCACTAGACACTGACGACCCAGAACTCCTCAAACAGGACAAGGGTTGGCCGGCTGTGCAAGTTAAATGTTGGGATTTCATCCCACACTAAAAGTGTTTGTTTATATGTCTAACCCCATTAATGGTTAGCATTTACCACCTCTTGTCTGTTAGTTTTAATATGACTGATAAAAGCTTTATCTTGGGTCCTCTGAGTTGATAGCCAAAAAAACTTTCTATGTTAGTTAAATATCATTTCTTGATGTAGAGGAGATATATTGAGATTTTGTCCTATATTGAAAGTGTTTAGCCCATAAGTTTTAGAATTTGATTAAAAAATCTTGTCATAAAGAGTTATTAGGTAATATTTGTTACTAAGATTGTATTTGAAACAAACCTAAACCCTAAAATTAATTCAGTAATTCCCATAGGTTTCCTTATGCAAACCTAGACACTAGAATTAATTAACTTTGTAGCTCAACCCCCTATGATTCTATTTCAAGCCTCAATTTCAAGTGGAAGACCAATTATCTAGTTGCTACTTCTTGGGACAACCAGTTTTTTTGAGTTGGTTTTCTTTTCTCTTATTAATTTACTCTTGGAATATTATTGTTATCTTCGTTAAAGGTATTGTTCTCGGTTCTCCTTTTCAATTCTGCTGGTTTTAATTTTGTTGAAATTGGATGGATTTCATACAATAGCTATAAAATTTCGAAACATGAAAATTGGCTGGATTTTGCAAATTGCAATTGCTTGTTTGCTTCTTCCTTCTCTTGACATTTTCGAACACTAGTAGGATATCTTAACCATCTAACAAGGAAATACTACACTATAAGTGCCCGTCCCCTCCTAGACACACATTCTGGACCTTTTTTTTTGGTTTTTCATTTTTGGCTATGTTTAGTAAATTTCCATTTTCTAATTTTGTCAAGCTAGGGTATGCTAAATAAGGGGCTTAATCCCATTTAATTACATTATGTTTTTTAGATCATTTTAATTAAGAATATTGGGTAATTTTGAAAAACGTCCAAAACCTAGTCAATTTAGGAATCTGAATTTTAGTTGTTTGGAATAAGGCACTGAGTAGTTTTGGGAAATGTCCAAAACTTAATCACTTTAGGAATCTAAAACCTAGTTGCTTTGGGAATCAAAAACTCATTCATATTGGGCTAAGAATTAAGCTATAGATAAAAGGCAAAAGAGAAGGATAGAATCACACTTATTGAAGAGATTAAAAACCTTAAACTGGACTCTATAATTGAGGAAGCTTTAAGTTTCAAATCTTAATAATTTGCATATTATTTTCTTCTTATAAGTTGTTGTTCTTTTTGAATTTTAATATAATTTGGGATTTTGTATTCTTCAGTGTTTACTTTGGTTCTAAAAGCATAACTTTTGTCCTTGGGTTGTGAATAATTAGGAGAAATTTGTTAAATCCTTTAATCCCAAATTTGTCAAGTCTCTCCAATTGCTATCAACAAAATGCTCTTTCAAAAATAGTACCTTTACAAAATAAAACAATGATACCAATTTCAATTTAAAAGACAAAAAAAAAAAAAAAAATCACTAAACCACCCACACAGTGAAAGAAGCATTGCTTTTGCCTTGTGCTGAGCTGAGAATTTCAAGTCCAAAAATTCAACAAAGAACATAATCTCTTGCATAAGGAAACTCATAAGGAAATGTCAACTAATATGAAATAAGTTTTTCACGTCTTATAAGTTCAAGGCCAATCTTAGCATAATTAAAAACATTTACAAGTAAAAATTAGCATGTCCAAGGAGTTTACACTTTTATCACATTGCAATTTCTAAAATTAGCATTTATTTTTTAATTAAGCACTATATCCAAAACATATAAGTTGCAAATAGCTTGATTCCTAGCCACTACAAGTAGCTATACAAGCTTCTTCCACCGAGGCCTGAGAGACACCACTGTTGCAAATATTGATGAATGGGAGGTAGTGTTTCAACTTATCTATTTGTCCCAAAGAACCGCAATATTTTTCGAGCAAACAAAAAACTTATCATAAAAGTATGAAAAATTCAAGTAAAATACAAATATATATATTTACCATGGATTCTGCGCATTCCAAATCATCAAGATCAGGCATTCCACATTCACTCTCGCAATTCAAGATGAAAGGACCTCTCTTAGGTCCATATAGAAACTTTCCAATCAATTCCAAGTTGCCCGCTAAGTGAAATTTGTACCTTATAGTCTCTGTTATCTCCTTTATATTTTCGCTCTTTTTTGAGTTATTTTTTGATTCCTGATACTATAAAGCAAAAAGCAAATGGATGGTATAAGAGTTGAAAACTTGGAACACTTTTTAGACTAAACATGAGCTATCATTGAAGCTTACCGCTTTCCACACAAAGAAAAGGTGTATCTGGTCTTGTCTCATTATGTTCTCCCCTAAGTCTAGGTCAACTAAATAAATGATTCATTTGTTAGAAGAAAAAAAAAAGTCAATATCAAAGGAATTTGAACAACTTAGTGCTTATGATTTTCAATACCAGATGAATCAGCAACAAGAATTGCCCATTGCTTACCGACTTCTTGCATTTGAAGCAATAGCATAGATTCCAAAAACAACAAGAGCAATAGCAGCAAAACAAAGTTTGTGAGGGACACAAAACGATAAGATGCCATGAGTAATCTGTCGAGGAAACCCAAGGAAAGAGCAGAGAATGAATACATATGCAAAAACAAAGCCTAAAAAAGACCAACAACTGTTAAAAGACATATTCAAGATTGCAATAAACAATGAAATAATCAACTAAAAGAGTTTAATAGAAAATTTCAGACATTTTCTGGAGAGAAAAGTTGTAAAGAAAAAGAGAAAGACACTGAGATCAATGGCAAAATCTATGCAGTCAATTAAAGCACACCTGAAAAATGCTCCTACTGCGGTTGAATTATTTTTCACAAATAGATAAAGATCAAAACTTTTTCCGAACCACAAAATCCATAACTATGAAAGATTAGCCCAGAATCAAAACATGCCAAACTGAAAGGAAACAGAGATCATACCATTCAGTTTTCCTTTTTCAGTCACCCGATTCACCATACAACTTGCTAAGACGCATATCGTTCCAACAACAGAACACCAAGCAACATTCGAAATTCGTGGAAAAAAGAAAAAAAAAAAACCCCACGCACAACTACGCACCACAATACACAGAGGATTTCGGTAAGCAACAAAATCTCGAAGTCCTTGGACTGAACACAAAATCTGAAGGCAGGCATCGAAATCAAAGAATCCAAGGAATGTCTACGAACAAGAATAAAAGTACCAGAAATAGATGGAACATACAAGGCGATAAGAGGGACGCCCAGCTTTGAGGTTCTCCGTCGGCGTCGCTTGCTTGAGAGCCCTAAATATATGTAAGTCTGGCGTCAAGGCTATCAGAATTACCATTGCACCCCTACCTGACGTTCCCAGGACGCGGCTCAACGAACTCTAGTCAAAACTAACACGGACAATTATGAAACCAAAATCTACTTAAAAGTTGTATCATGAATTTGATTACTTTTGTTATGGATATAGAAGCGTTTAAGAATTCCTCAAAGACTTAAAGGTTTAATTCAAACCTAATTCAAAAGTTGATGGATTTTTTTTTATTTAAATTTTATTTTAACATTATTATATCTTTCAATATTTCTTATATATTAAAAATCATTATAATAGAAATGAAATATTATAAAATCTGAACATTGATAGTATTCTATAAAATTCAACTCAAATTTTTTTTAATTTTTGTTTTGGTGTTATAAATTACACTCCCAACTCACTTGCGAATATAAGTTGTCACGCTTCAAACTTCGCAATTAGAGTTAACACGTCAACAACATGCATGAATAATTAATTTCCACGGGGCACGCCAACCACCAGCGAACATAGGCCAGACACATTCACTAGACGCCACCCACGCGACATACACATTGCAACATTGGATGGTCTTCTCTTATTAGATCTCACGACCTAGGCCGAAGACAGTTCACACTGCAATCTTCTTCATTTACTCACAAGTTGATAGGTGATGGATAAACTGACGATAATACTCCGAAAGACTAACAAAGTTCCTAAGAGCCTTCTTCATTCTTGAGTGCCTAACATCCCTCCTTTTCTCTTATATAAAGAGACTTAATAGTCGTAAATGGAAGCAATTATGATTCTAAAGCTTTACCAACAAAATACTCTTTTAAAAACACTACCTTTACAAAATAAAACAATGATACCAATTTCAATTTAAAAGACAAAAAAAAAAATTAATATTCACTAAAGCTCCCACACAATTTGTATCCAGGTTGAGGTTGGAAGTTCAACTTCCAAGAAGATGCTACCATGAAAGAAGCATTGCTTTTGCCTTGAGCTAAGTTGAGAATTTCAATTGACCGGCCTAAGGGTCCGGCGGCAAGCGTTGGTGCTCGTCGTCTTTGGTGAGCCCAAACGCTAAATAGGCCAGCGGTAGGGCTTGTTGACACAATTTTAAAGATCAGCCCTTCTCATGCAACAGCTAGGGTTCACCTGAAGAATTACAACTGCCTTTACGTCTTAGTTAATAAACTGTATTCAATTAATCAATTGTCAGTCAGTTCGTTAGTTGTAATTCTATTACAACAACGGGAAAGCTGGATATATATTTGGATATGGAGATATACAATGTTCTCCCTTACTTTTCTCATATTATCTTTAGGGCTCTTGTAATTTCCTAATCTTCCAATGACAGCAAACAACAAATGACAAAACTATGGACAACACAACACAAGACAACTTTGATAATGGCATCAATATCGAGAAGATACCTAGAGATCATGAGTTAAAATCTTTCGATACAAAGCTTGATACGAAGTTCATAATTCATGTTGACTAAAAAGGCATTAACAAAAAAAAATATTAAGTTTCTAGAAACGCTATGTTAAAGCTTTATATTAATTAAATCTTACTTTAAAATGTTTTGTTTGTAAAAAATTATATATTATTTTTAGTTGAAATTAGCTTTTCAGCACGTGCACTGCTTGTAAACATGTTTCTTTCATTCCTTAGTGATGCTGACATCTTGAATCTTGCAAAACTTATGGATGGCGATAATTACGAAAGGTCTTAGTATTCTTGTTGAAAGATCATAAAATATTCAATCCTTAGAATAGTATGGTGACAATAATCAAAAGTAGTCGATTACTTGTTAGTTTAATAGCAAATTAGAAGAGCTTGAGATCTTTTAGTTTTTAGTTCAATATCTAGATGTATGGGTTTAAATGTGTGCATAAATAAATAAATAGATAAGTTCTTTGAAAAAATCCGATAATCAAAAGCATCTTATTCCTTTTATACAGCAAAGGCAAGGATAACAAATCTAAATCGCATGTGAACAGGTCTTATTTACAGAGTTGAACCTTCAGTCCTATAATTGAATCTTAAGTTTTTGGTTTTTTTCCTTAGTGGGAAGATAAATTGTTGGCTCACATTCTTAATAGGAATACACGGCCCTGCTAGCTAGGTTCTCTCACACGTTGTTGGCTCCCCTTCTGTATATGAGAGCTTGTCTTTGTAATAAAGTTTATTGAGATGGTCAATACAATCCTCTAATATTCTAAAAATGTTCATGCCTGGACGTGTTTGGTTTCCTTCAAAACTTGGCCACCATCCTCTTCAAATGCTCTACGGTCTCTTCCTCAGCTTTTCCCCAATCTCTGTCGAGACAGCCAGCCTTGCTGGCCCGGAATCCTGCGGCGATGTATCACTTTCAAATTTAGAGAAACCGGGAATTTCAAAATGGGCAACCCTCACCTAAATCCTGCTTTCCGAAAACAAATAAAACAAATTAAGGATTTATAAAGCCAAGATAAAAGATGACCCGAGAGTTATCCGACGTGGGTCAAGAAGGCTGTGGATTTAAGTCCACAGGGCATCATGTTCCTCATGATTGTTTAGAGATAAATTTCAATCTAAGAAGAGATTTGACGGCAAACAGAGTCGAATCTCTATTCGCAGATCGTTGCTGAGAACGATTTCGTCCATTAAAGTTTTCTCTCTAGGACCATTTGTCTTTCTCACTGTTCCTTCCTATTCTTCTCGATTGTGGCCTCTGTTGATGGCGAAGGCCAAAAACGGAAGCATGGCTATGTTTTACAAACCTTTAAACCCGGAAAATTCCATAAGGCTTTATATCTTAAGTACTATGTCATACAACAATCCCCTTTTGATTTAGGTTCCCCATTTTTCCATGGACAACAACCATAGAATGATATCTTTTCTGAACAAAAACCAGGCGCTCATTAGAAGAGAGAAAATCCAATTATGCAAGGACATCTGCACAACAACAGAATCCCAAAAACTCGTTCCTCTTTGACAAGGTCTTGGAAACTCCAGGCGCTTAACGTGATGGCACGCCAGAGTTGGGGAAATTAAGAGAGGGACGGATGAAGGGATGAAGAACAAGAGGGTGCGCAATGGCATTCGGGACAGTGAGACGCCTAGCTGGGGAGACCTGCACAGGAACATTTTGATGCTGATATTCGTGCGAGTCCAAGAATTTGATAATCCACGATGCGACTGTGTGCAAGTTGTGGCTGGCCGTTGTGGAAGATCCATTCTTTAAGATCATAATTGTCATGGACATAGTGGAAAAGCTTCAAGAGCAGTATGATGACATATAGTTCAGTCATACAAGAACTCTGATTGCGACTCTCTTATGTGAAAAGCAACCCTTTTCTCTATATTATTTTTAGCATGTTCATGTAAAAGAAAAATGTAACCAATACCCTTTTCTCTTTATTGTGATCTGCCTTTTGAATCGTCATTTTTTTTATACGCCAAAATTGTTGGGGGAAGGAGAGAAGTTCAACAATTGCATGTTTTGGTTTTGTTATCAAAAAGTTAAGAGTTGAAACGTCTTTGGGAGATGATGGATAGATGCGTTTGATGACCTTGAGATGGTAAATGATCAGCAATGTTGGAAATGTAAAACTGACTTAAAATCGAAATTCAAGTTTTCTCAATATTTCCATGTCCAGTATATACAAGTTTTAACATTATCTTGGCCATGCCATTACGTTCTGACATTATTGCTTCTCCAAAAATCTTTACACGCATGCACAAAAAATGTCTTTTGCACTATTTATACTTCCATTTCTTGAGACAATATCTTGCGTGAAGATAGGCCTTGTTGGACATCATTTTCTGTGTTGAGCTAGTGAAGATAGGTCTTGTTGGACATCATTTTCTGTATTGAGCTAGATCTTGTAGTCTTTGGGCATTACTTGCAATTCGAACCTTTGTTGGACTGGCTACTTCAATCAAAACCACCACTTACATCCCAAACCCACTCTACCAAGAGCCTATCCTATTGATCTTGCCTTGACAAAATGAGTGCAAGTTGTACACAAATTAGAGTCTTGATAAGATGTTGGTTGGTTCCATTCATCTTCATTAATAAACTCCGATGGTTCAACATTAATTAAAGAAAAAAAAAAGTCATATATTGTCTTTCATAAGACTAACTACCTTAACTTTTGTCAATGGAGTCCCTGGTGAGCATATGCCATTTTTTTAAGAAATATTGCTACAGGATTTTAGCAAGTGAAAATGTTGCCTCGTGATATAGCACTTCTTTTTTATTTCCTATCAGGTTTTGGTTAACTACCATCATTAGTGAACTAAACCATCATTTCATAATTACTTTAAGTAAATTAAAGTAAAGTGCAAGTAAGAGAGAAACGAATACTAACTTAATTCCTTTTGTCACTAGTTAGCTAATTCAAGTAATAAGTTAATAGGTATCTAAATTATAAGGTCTGAATTTAACAACTTATGTATATGAGTAAGGTACATATATTATTAAATAAATAAATAAAAAAGTATTGTTTCTATTTTTTTTTTTAAAAAAAAAGAAATGTTGGTTTAAAGCTTTCCTTAATAGGCCACTCCCATTCCCCATTTTATACTCACATTCATCCTTCAAATGAAGTAATCGTGGAACCCATCTTCAAGGCTACCCTTAATGGGCCACTCCCGTTCCCCGTTCTATACTCTCGTTCATCCTTCAAGTCAAGTCATCGCCAACCATTGACGGGCCACCCCGCTCTCAATCAACCCTCAAGTCATTGAGGCCGTTTCACACTCCCGGTCATCCTTCAAATCAATCCCATTCTTCACGCCATTACTTTCGGCAGGACATACAAGTCACGGCAAAGCCTCTTTTACATGCGCATCCTTTCATCTGACTTCCACGTTCCCAAACAGGGACGTGGTTGCACCATTCCTCCTGTGAGTACACGCACATGTTAATCACATCAGTCTCCATTGAAGCTTCTTTTTCTGTATCGAATAGAATTCAAACACAAACAGGCTTGGTGACGAAACTCTCGGAAGTGTCCCGACTCTCTTTCAATTTTCAATTTTTTTTTTTTTTTTTTGGATATTCCTTTGGAGATCTGGAGTACAAGAAGTTATAAGATTGAAGGCGCATTGTTAAGTCCAAACAGAACAATAAGTAATGAAGCCTCCGTCCATAATGGTTTCCAACCATTTTCTTAACCTAGTCATACATTCAACGTGGTGACTAGTTTATGGCTAGCAGTTTGGAAATCACGCGTCTTAACCTTTTGCTCAGTCACATTTGAAAGATTTTTTCTTTCTTTCTTTTCCCAAAGACTTTTCATTAAAGCGTTTCCTCTTTGTTCCGTTAAACACGCCAATTTAAAAGATGCCATGCTTTTTAATTTAGCAAAACCAAAGACTTTCTATATGGAGGTCATCTAAAAAGTGTTTGATGACTCACATGTCTTCAACTTTTGTCCAGTCTAACCTCTCACATTTGAAAGATTTTTTTTTTTTTTTTGCCTTAAAGACTTCTCACCAAAGCTTTTCAATTTTTTTTCACTTGTCTACCAAATTTGAAAAAGTTTTCACTTTTTGTTCCGTTAAACACGCCAATTTAAAAGATACTATGCTTTTTAATTTAACAAAAATAAAGACTTTCTTTCTGGAGGTCATCTCAAAAGTGTCCGATGAGTTAGTTGTTCACATGTGGTCATATTATGCGTCTTATTAAGGCAACAATATAAAGACACAGTTTGACGATAAGAAAGATTGCAAACTGTTTTTGCGCTTCTCCCAGAAATGAAGACTTTTTTCACTAAGATTGTCATTTTACTTGGGGTTACGATCAATTTTTTTCCATTGGCATGTGGTAAAGGCTGCAGCGAAGAACAGAGAGAAGCTCTCTTGCAGATCAACAACTCCACAAATGGTTTAGCCTTCGAGGATTGGGACGGTCGGGATTGTTGTAAAGCGCTTGGAATTTTATGTAATGGTGCCCGTGGAGGAGTTAGCTATATCAATTTATGGGAAGCGTGGGCACCACCAGGCATCCGGTATCCAAACGTCACATTATTCACCTTGTTTGATGGGCTGGTGGAATTGGTGCTTGCTGGCGCACAATTTGAAGGAGGGCTTGAACGTAAGAACTTTTACTTGATATATCATATTTCTTCTTATGTTTTCTAACATGAATTCTTGGCTAAATGTGTGGAAATTTTCTTTAATTTTGACTTTTTTAGATCGTTGCATCTCAAATATCATGTTCTGAAATATTTAATATACTTGTTTATTCAATTTTAAATACATCATAGAATTTAAACCTACTCCAAATATGTTATAATTGAAACTTTATTATAGACGAGATGGGCTTTTGTCTACCTTTTGTTAGTTTTTTTCAACTACAGTACTCTGATATACTAAACATATAAAATGCTTTTAGGTATTTAACATTCAATTATGTTATCTCTTGTTTTATTTTACATAGTAGAGAATCTAAACTTCTTCTATTTAGAAGAGTCAAACCAATACACTAAATTTTTTTGAAGAAAATAATTATTTGCATACCCCTCTTGCTACTTCTAATTTTATTCCTTATAATGTAAATCCTTATTCAAATAATATGTTAAATTTATTTTCTTGCAGCCTTTTGTGAACTAAAGAAATTAACATATCTAGAGAAGTTGCACCTTACTAATAATACATTGGAAGGCAATATTCCTCATTGTCTTGGGATGTTTGAAAATCCTCAAGAAATTGTTTTAGGAAATAATCGCCTTACAGGTAATGTGCCTTCATTCATATTCTCTAACTGTAGCAAAATTACAGTGTTTGATGTTTCGCACAACCAATTGGAAGGGGTATTGTCATTTTCTATGTTTGCCAATGCTTCAAGTCTCTGTGAAATTTACCTTTCAAACAATGAGAATTTAGAAGTTGAAACTGAGTCATCCTTATGGGTCCCATCATTTCAACTTAACATTCTAGACTTGGCACATTGCAACCTCAACCAGAAGTATGGTCACATTTTCCCAAGCTTCATCTCCACCCAAATTTCCTTGCTCTTATTAGACCTATCTGCCACCTCAATAGAGATAAGCATACCTTGTTGGTTGCTATTCAACACCAATATCACTTATTTGTTCTTGCATAGCAACAAAATAAGTGGTTCTTTTCTTGATTGCACTCCTGATCAAGTTTCAACACTTCACATATTGGCCATGTCTAATAATACCATCACAGGTCCACTTCCAGAAAGAATTGGAAATATTTTTCCATTGGTACGTTTTGTTGACATGTCATCAAATGCATTACAAGGCACCATTCCATGGTCCTTTGGCAATCTTTCTTTAGAGATGGTGGACCTTTCTAATAACATGCTTTCCGGGACAATACCACAAAGTTTAACTAAAGGAGGCAAACTACTAGTGTATCTAGACCTATCAAACAACAAATTGAGAGGAGAAATGCTTCCAAGGGATTCCAACATGACACAGTTGGAGTACTTACAACTCAGTGGCAATTACTTTGATGGAATCATTTCACCTACAATCTTAAATAGTCCAAATTTGGTAGTTTTAGATGTTCAAAATAATCAATTTTCGGGAACCATTCCTAAGTGGTTGTATGATTGTACTGGGTTGGTGGCAGTTCTTTTAAGTGGAAACCATTTGAAAGGTCAACTACTACCAGAAATGTGTCAAATGAAGAGTGTTCAAATTTTCAGTATCTCTAATAATCACATTTCAGGAAATATTCCTTCATGTCTTGGTAATGTTAAATCTTGGAAAGAGCCTTCTAAATCTATTTATTCAAAATATGAAAGATTTCAAAGGTACGTGTATGTTAGCATAGTTTTTGGCAGAAAGATTTTATTTAGTCCAAAAATGTCCTTGCAAGTGAAAACAATGGAACTTTCTTTTCAAGGCGTTCCACTCTCATTGATGACTGCTATTGACCTATCCTTAAATCAATTGACAGGTTCCATTCCTTTTGAAATAGGAAAATTATCACAACTTTTGTCCTTAAACTTGTCACATGATTTTCTAATAGGTCCCATTCCAAATTCTTTTCGAAACTTGGTAAGTGTCAAAAGCTTGGACCTTTCTCGTAACAAATTGAGTGGGGAAATACCAAATGAGTTGGTTGGGCTGAGTTTTCTAGCTGTATTTAATGTTGCCTACAACAATCTTTCTGGAAGAATTCCCTTTGAAAAACAGTTCTCAACTTTTGGTATGAAATATTTCAAAGGCAATCCTGAACTTTGCGGAAATCCTCTACCAAAAAATTGTTCCACGACAATTGGACTCAATTCGGAAAAAAAGGGCAAAGTAATGATGGAAAGGAAGAGACTAGAATAATTGATGATCCTATCTTCTATGCATTTGTCACTGTCTCTTATGTGATTGGATTTTGGGTTCTTTTGGGAATCCTTATTATTAATAAGAATTGGAGGCAAGTTTACTTTAGAATCATTGACAAATATATAGATAGATTGTTGTTTTGAAATATTTTCTTAACCTTAGCAATCCTTATCTAAATTTTCAATTGAAAGTAAAGTTTGTTTCCACTAGTTGTATTTTTGCTGGTCTTGTTCTACTATTGGGTTTGAGTTTTTTTTTTTTTTTTCCTTTTGTTGTTGAAAAGAGTATGCAATCTACTTAGAATAAAGAATTGGATGTAAAAGCATATGCTTCTTATGAGACTAGAGTAAAGCAGGAGAAAGTTTTCAATGCACCAAATTTTGTTATGACTTGATATTATTCCCCAAACTTGCCTTCTTCTTTTTTTCCATGTATTTGTGAAGAATTTCAAATATAAAAGGTTGAAATTGTGAAAAAACTTTTTTGGTGACTAATTTGTGAGTCTCAAGTGCATGATATGGATGAATTTGCTTTTCTATGACTCATTCAAACTTAATGTAGCACCCTTGATGTTGATGCAATTTCTTTCATTCATATAATTCAATCTTTGCTACTTAAGATGATGGGATATTGGAGCTCTCCTCGACATTAACAAATTGCATTGAATGGGATTGTTGCAATGATTGTGAAATTATGTGTTAGTGTTAGGACTTAATGGGTATTTTTATGGTTGCTAGGTAGCAACATGCACTTGATACTTCAAACTTTTTTCTTTAAATTGTAAGTGATTCTATTTTAGTATATTCTAGAAAAGACTTAATTGCTTCCTTTAAAATCAATTATTAAGAAAAAGATACATTAAATATACAAAAAGACATATAAGATAAAGGGTTTTGGGCCTTTAATTATCCCTTTGGATCCTTTGTAATTTTCTTTCTAATGGAAGATGAAGAACGATCAAATTTTAAATATGTTGGTTGATTAATCTAAAATTTTGTGACAAATTCCAATATGTGTTTTTTCTTCCTTTTATTTTTTCCTATAAACATATTCCTAATTTATGGATTTTACCAAATCCAAATCAAGTCTCTTTATACAAGAATTCCTAGTAAGTTTCATTTTTGTCCTGTCTCATCTTAACACATTTACAAACAAATCTAAACGCTACTTGGATCAATTGAAGAATTCTAGCTATAATCAACATACAAATAGTAATTCTTTACTACATATTTTCGAGCAGTACATCCAAAGTTTGCCAACAACTCAACTAGTCATTGTATTCGAGGCAAACCAAAAATTAGTTCGTATCTCACTATATTTTAATAGCAGCATCATTTGTAAAAAAGATCAATTGAAACCACTCCTTTTTCCTTTAATCAGGGTGAATTTTTAGAAGAAACACTTGTACAAGCCTCTTTCCCAATGCACCATACTTTGTTTCGTCCTAATGTTGTGCCCTAAGAACTTGTTTTTATCCCACCGTATGTCAATTCCAAATCCGACATGGTACTTGAAGGAGATTCACTACACAATCTAGACGCCATGTTCATCTAGTCAATCAGTGAGTGCCTTACATGTGAAGTAACCGATGGAGTTTCACAGAGACTTATATTAGGGAAGCAACGTGTTAGGATTGGTGAATTTCAATTGCTTAAGGCATCCTCTTGCAAAATGTCCCTTATCCTGGACAGAATACTATAGGCCAAGTTTCCAAGAACAAGAGAATATGCTTCTATAATTAGATGCCCAACACCTTACAGGAATGAAAATGGAAAATTACCATTAATTTCTGCCACAATATCCTTTTTGCAATGATGTATATGACGTGGCCCATCCTACACCAACCCAAGCCCAAACTGAGGAGGTCCATTCTACACTAGTACAAGCCCAAACGCCTAATAGTAATGCACCTGAGGAGATAAGTCTCCTCATAATAATTACAATTGATTTTCAAGAAATCTTTGCCATGCACAACTAAGAGTATTGATTACTTTGACTATCTTGGGAACCTATGGAGCTTTTATGATGTATTGATTACTTTGACTATCTTGGAAACCTATAGAGCTTTTATGATGTAATTACTTGTCTTTGACTAGCCTCTTGGAAATAGGAAAATCTCTCCTATAAGTAGCTACCCTCTTATGTAATGAAACAGTTCATGAGTTTGAGATTAAATAAAAAAAATTGGCTTCTTGCAAAGTTTTGTACCTCTTTGGCTTGTTCTAAGAGTGGTGAACATTCTTATTCTGTATCTCTTTGTGACCACTTCCCAATAAAGTGGTGAGTGTTCATTCTTGAATTCTAAGGTGGTGAGCAAACTGTATCCTTAGTTTTTAAAGATAATTTTATCTATTTACTTTCTTCATATTTGTCTAGTATCAGTGTAGGTCAGTCCTAGTGAAATAGTTTGATGAAGATAAATATTCTAATGGAAGCAGTGTAAATTGAGTATCATTATGATAACAAACCGTACATAAGTTCCCATAAGCAAATACCAGAGAAATCATTCTAATATGGAAAAATTAAATATCACAACAAAGAAGAAAAGAAGCCAAAAAATGAGGATATGTAAAGACGCATTGAGAAAATGGGCAGAATGAACATAAATGCTTGATAACTCACCTTGCCATACTAAATTTTTGTAACATTCAAGAAATGTATGAGGAAGGTTTGGATATATGGTCTTAAGTTAATTTAAAAGGCTTTTGCACGGACTAACAAGGACTCCATCTTTTCCATCTCTGACATTGGAGCCTTAATGAATGACCATGATGTTTGAATTGGGGATTTACCATTGTCTTGTTCTGTAAGTTTCATTTTCCATGCAAATATAGCAGCTTCAAGCCCATCAATTACCTCAAGAATGCTATGTTCAGATTTCAAATTCAGGGAATTAAGTATCTCCTGCTATGAGCTTGATTCTACAAACAAGGTCTTGTACAACTCCTCACCAAGGCTGGTCCTCCCAGATTGAATACGTAAATTGAGATGTGGTCAATAAGTTATGACTCCACAATGAGGATTAAAAATTTCAAAATTTAATTTGTAAGTCTAATCATAACAAAAAATTTCAAAATGATGTTCAAGCATGCAGACCATGTTCCCATTTTGTAATGTTATGCCAAGGTAAATTAACCAAATCTAAAACCACCAATGAGAACCTTTGTGCTTAATTCAACTTTTGGCATTTGAAGAAAGATTTCCACAAACAAATTCGAAAGGTTGAATAATGAAGTACTTCTCACAGAAAAGTTTAAATACCTTGGGAAGAGCATCCCCAATAATAGATGGCATAGGCATTTCAAGCATAACACTTTCATTGATTGATTTTGCAGCCTTGAATACTTGATGTACTACTCTTCCATGATGAAGTAGTTTCTTCCTTTCGGTGTTAGAGAGGCTCATCCTTGGTACTTGAGGTGACGGAAGCCACCATCTCTTGCTTTGACGTTCACTACCATTCCTTCCTTCTGCCCGACTACCCCCTTCTGCATACCAACACTCAGTATTCACCATTGAATCAAGTGTCTCATGAAAAATGAGAAATAAATGGTATTAACATTATTACAGGTACAGATAAATATGGATGGTATTACATCCAAATTTTGATGGGAATAAAGAGATCACCTACAATAAGCATAGAGTCCAACTTTTGAAGTGCTAGTAGATTCAGGTGGATGTCAGCACGGACTTTTGGCGTCATTATCTGCACAGATATAGCTTGAATGCAAATCAGACCAAAATTAGGATTAATACTTCCATTGTTATAGATCCAAGTGAAATAGCATATACCTCTAGGGTCTGGCCATTTGCACCATTTTGCTTGGTAGGAACCAATTCAACCATATAGTGGGTAGGGGAGAGTAACCAGTCCATTTCTTTTCGCCATTTACTCTTCCTTTCTTCTATCTGGCTCCAATTTCCACAACTCTCCAAAAACCGTTGCTGAAAACCAATTTATTATACACTATATAGTTAAAAAAAAAATTGCAATGTTTCTCATAAGCATGCAATGAATAGACAAAAAGTTTACTAAGGATGGGCCACGATCTCATAAATACTACTGTGAAGAGACAAAACTTTGCAAGCTGCTTTCAAAAGCCCGAGTTTGGCTGTAAAAGAATACATGTTCTCTATACAAATTTCGAGTCTTAGACCAAAGAATTTTGTTTCATTCTAACAAATCCTTTATTTACTGGAAACTCTCAATTTTTTTCCTCTGAGCCAGAGAGTCGCCTGAAAAGTACATAAACAAAAAACACCAATTTCACTGTTCTCAAAAGTTGAGATATTATATCCTGCTAATTCCATATCAATACCCTCGTATGCTTAGGCTTCTAATTTTATGAGTTTGACACTGGATATGACAGATTAAAAGCGAGTACCAAAAAGAAGATAAGGTAACAAATGGAAGAAATTAATTCTTTCAACTAAGTAAATGGATATATTGCATACCAGCTAGATTTGTAATTCCATTAGACAATGCTAAAGCAGTGCTTACGCCCTTGCGCCCTCCTGTTACATCTTCACCCAACAACAACTTTGCAAATTTCTCTTTCATTGCCTCCACATCGGAAAACTGAATGGTATAAGCATGTTTCTCTCTCACATAAAAATGTTGGGGGCTTTCTGAGAGATCCCATTCATTGAAACTCTGTTCGTCCCTCTTCCCTGTCAACCACTTGGAAGAAAATGATCCAAAAGCATCTTTGCTGGGAGAACAGCTTGAGTCGTCATCCTTCAAGGAGTCAATTCATCCCCTTTTCTTTCATTTTCGTAAGATTGATTATTGAGAAAGCAAATCTCAAGAGCATTGCATGTCATTATCCCTGATAGATTCCATAACAGTTTTTGATTTTGTCAAAGATCGAACCGAACATGCAAAAGATGTTTCAGTTTACCAAACAATATGGACCAAATATATTAAGGACAAGCTTATTTAACAATATTGACGGTTTTCAATTGAAGAAGCTAATGTTGTTTATTCTTAGTATATAAATAATGCTTATGCAACTAAAGAAGGCCTACTAAAAAGAAAAGGAAAAAGAAAATCGGAGAGAAAGAAAAGGAAAAATACCATGTAAATTATGAACCACAAAAATGGCAATGAAAAGGCTTAAATATGCATGTCCACACCACGCAAGCAAAATGGTTAAATTTCTCTGGTACAACTACAGGTAGAATGTTGTATGAAGTATCTCCCTGCATAGAAACTTTGCCAACCTTAATGAAGAAATTGGACTAAAATATTGTGGTACGCTATGCCGTTAATTAGCATACACACAATAGAATTAGACAAGGAAATTTTATAGGAGTTAGATCATTTTCCTTCATTATAGCATGTAAGAATCCGAAACCAAATTAACTTGAGTATTTAAGAGGTCGTGAGTGGAAAAGCTTCGAATAGAGTACAATGATATATAGTTTAGCCATACAAGAACTTTGATTGCAATTCTCATTGTTGTTTGCAAATTATTTTCTCTTTATTATTGTTAGCATATTCATATAAAGAAAAATGTAAACAATATAAGTTGTGAGATACTTTTTTTTATCGTCATTTTATTTCTATACCAAAATTGTTAGGCTGAGAAGAGAAGTTGAATAGTTGCACATGTCTTGGTTTTGTTTTCATAGAGTTAAGAGTTGAACTTCTTTGAGAGTCAATGACCTTGAGATGATAAATGGGTAACATTGTTGGAAATGTGGAATTGAGTTAAAATTGAAATTCTAGTTTTCTAATTATCTACATGCCAAATATATACAAGTTTTAACACTATCTTAACTGTACCTTTCCTTTCTTGCATTATTGCTTCTCCACAAGTCTTTACGCATGCACAACAAATGTCTTCTGCACTATATTTACTTTTATTTCTTTAGGCAATATATTGCGTGGGGATAGTGTTGAAGTATGCACTTCACCAACCATCCATGACTTCTTACAAGAAACCAGCACACAAGTCAAACCTGGGAAAAATGGGCATTGCTTGGAGCCCACGTCAAGACAAGAGAAGCCACCATCCGAAATCATAGATAGGATGGTCAAAAGCCACCTTCCAAATCATGGATAGAATGGTCAGTGGATTGTAGAATGGATGAATTTCGTGGATCTTATTTATACCATCCAACTATCACACTACTAGTCTATAAATAGGAGAGTGAAATAGCATTTCTTGTACATTCAACTACTTCTAAAAATGTTGTAGAGATGTAGTAGGCATTAGGCCTTACAACAATGGCTTCTAACTAGTTTGATGTCATTGTCTTTCCTTTATATATGTTTGTATTGAAGTGATTCATTTTGTTATTTCTCTCATCTTCTTATTTATGTTTAAACCACTTTTCATGATATTTTTCATATGTTACTTTAGCATTATCTCTCTTATATCCTTTGCTATAAACTTGTTATTCTTTGGTTCAACTTGTTTATCAACTGAAATTCCAACCTTTGCTGCGCTAGCTATTTCAATCCAAAGCGACCACTTACATCCCAAACCCACTCTGCTCGGCAGGGTGACAAAATGATTGTAATCAATACAATGCAGAGGGCCGTACACAAATGTTGTTTCTCTTTTCCATAGAGAAAGGAAGAAAAACTGTTGCTTTAAATTTTTTTAAAAAGTTAAAAGCAAATTAAACCCACATAAGAAAAGAAGGTTTGTTGAATTTTTAAAAGAAAAAGTAAAACTAAAGAAGCAAATGAAAGCCAATTAAGTAAAGAATGTTGTTCACGATATATATTGAAAAATTAGAAGGATAAAATGTTGCTTTTTTAATTTTATAAAGAAACCTAAAACTAAAACTAAAGTTAATCAAATCTAATGAAGTAACAAATTCTATTTCTTATTAAAAAAGGAATATTGCTTTAATTTTCTAAATAAAACAACTCTAGAACAAGTAAAATCCAAAGAAAAAATGAATGTTGGTTTAATTTATTAGATAGCAAAGTCTTATATGGGAGAAGAAATTATGATATATTTCATAAGCTTGAACAACCTCTTTCCTCAATGAAGCTATTTAAAAAAATGCAGACTTGAGCTTTTCACATGATATCAAAGTCAATCTTTCCTCCATGCATTCCAACCCAAGAAAATAGAATGAACAAACCTTTTTTGGTTTTCGAAAGAAGACAAAAGGTATAACAAAGGGTTTCTTGCCTTTTGGTTGGTCACTTGTGCATCCCTTCACAAGATATCAAATGATATAAGACCCTTTAACTTCCTTTTGTTCTTATGAACTCTACATTTCAATACCAATAAATGACTTGCATACTGCATAAATACACAATTAAAAATCTCAAAGTTGTGCATCTAGTGTGTAGTCCTAGATATTTTATACATATTTATGTGTCAAAATAATGTGCATATATATTAAAGATCATACATACAGGAAATTATATGATAGATATATCTAAATATGGTTGATATGCTATATTTATAATGAAGCTTAGATTAGAAATTAGATCATTAATACATATGTTCCTTTGCATGCAAATATACTTAAACTCTTTACAAAAAATTGTTCTTGCTTCCATATGTAGTGTTAAGAAAGGAGTCAAAGCAGGGAGAAAAAAAATTGAAATATTTTCAATTGGGATTTTTTCACTTTATCTATAAATACAAGGCTTTAGAAATCCTAAGTATATTATATTATTTGGTGACTTGTTATACTGATAAAAAAGACTAGGTCACCGAAAAGAACTATCCCAGTATAGTGGCTCCCATTTGTATGAAAATCTGATGTAAGGATTTAAAAAATTACTTAATTAATTAGTTTAGTAATGAATTAATAAAATTTTTAATTATGAGGTCTAAAGTAGAACATCTATGTGCAATGTAATATTCAAAAAATTCAAAAAATAAAAAGTAAAAACTCACTTATTTTAAGCATTTTAGGAAAATAAGGGCTAGTAGGTTGAGCCTGCCATCAATAGGCCTCGTTCCATGCCATTTTCCGTATATTGATTCTTGTTGTTTCTGGGCCTTAGCTGGAATACAAATCTTTGTTGGGTTGGCTACTTCAATTGAAAGGGACCACTTACAACCCAAACTCACCCTACCGAGAGCCTATCCTACAGATCGTGCCTTGACAAAATGATTGCAAGCTGTACAATGCAGAGGGCCGTACACAAATCAGAGTCTTGATAAAAATGTTAAAATGTTGGTTATTTCATTAGTCTTTATGAATAACCCTCCTATGGTTCAACATTCATAAATAAATGTTTGATCATATATTGTCTTCCATAAGACTAACTGCCTTACCTTTTTTCAATGGAGTTCCTAATGGGGCATCTGCCATTGTTTTTGAAAATTATTGCAATAGAATTCAAACAAGTGAGAAAGAGCCTCCTAATTCTAACGCTTCAGAATATGAAAATCTTCAAAGAGAATTGCATTTTGGTGGAATTTTTGCTTATCGAACTAGTTTCTTGGATTTAAGATTGTCCTTACAAGTAAAAGAAAGAAAAATTACTTTCAAAGGTGTTCCACTCTTATTGATGACTGCAATTGACTTGTCATCAAATCAATTGATAGATTCCATTCCTTTTGAAATGGGAAAGTCATCACAACTTCTGTACTTAAATTTGTTGAATAATTTTCTAATAGGTCCCATTCCAAATTCCTTTTGAGACTTGAAGAGTATGGAGAGCTTAGACCTTTCTCATAATAAGTTGAGTGGGAAAAATACCAAATGAGTTGGTTGGGCTAAGTTTTCTAGCTGTATTTAGTGTTGCATACAACAATCTTTTTGGAAGAATTCCCTTTAAGGGATAGTTCTTAACTTTTGAGATGCAATATTTTGATGGCAATCTAGAGCTTTTGTGGAAATCCTCTACCAAGAAATTATTCCATAATAATCATACTCGAATCAGAAAACAAAGATCAAAGTAATGATAGAAAGGAAGAGACTAGAATAATTGATGATTCTATCTTCTATGCCTTTGTTATTGACTCTTATGTAATTGGATTTTGGGTTTTTTTTTTGGGAATTCTTATTATTAATAAGAATTGGAGGTAGATTTACTTTCGAATCATTGACAAATATATAAATAGATTATTATTTTGAAATATTTTTTTAGCCTTAGCAACCCCCATCTAAATTTTCAGTTGGAAGTAAAGTTTGTTTCAATTAGTTGTATTTATGCCAGTCTTGTTTTACTATTGAGTTTGAGGTTTTTTTTTTTTTTTCTTCCCATTTTGTTGTTGAAAAGAGTATGCAATCTACTTAGAATAATGAATTGGATGTAAAAGCATATGCTTCCTATAAGACTAGAGTAAAGTAGGTGGAACTCATCAAATGTAAATTGGAAGGATCACATACATAATTCCAATGCACCAAATTCTATTCTGACCTAATATTGTAGAAACTTGCCTTTTTCTCCACGCATTTGTAAAACATTCCAAATATAAAAGGTTAAAATTTTGGAAAAAACTTTTCAACAACTAATTTGGGAGTCTCAAGTACATGATGATGATGAATTTGCTTTTCTGTGATTGATTTGGTTGCCAAAATTAATGTAGCACCCTTGATGTTGAAGCAATTTCTTTCATTCGTAGAATTCAGTCTTTGGTACTTGAGAATAAGGGATACTATAGGTTTCTTCGACATTAGCAGATTGGTTTTGATGGGATTGTTGTGGTGCTAGTGAAATTGTGTTAGCGTTTGAACTTGATGGTATTTATTGGTTGCCGGGCAACAGCATGCACATGACACTTCGGACGTTTGCTTTAAATTTTAAGTGTTTTGATTTTAGTATATTTAGTTGTATATATAATAAATGGTAATTATTAATATAATTATATAATTTATATAAATGGTAATTCATTCTAAATATTTATGTTAGAAAGACTTAATTCCCTCCTTTAAAATCAATTATTAAGAAAATGATATTCTTAAATATACAAAAAGATATATAAGATAAAAGGTTTTGGGCCTTTAATTATCCCTTTAGATCTTTTATTTAGAAAAAAAATTATATCTTATTTCTTAGTTGAAAATAGCTTTTCAGCAGTGCACTGTCCACAAACATATTGTTACGTGCACAAAGGTTAGAACACGTAACTGGAACTCTTTGGAACGGATGTTCACTCATTTGCGGTGGATTAAGATAATTTGGATAAAATGGAGCCTTGGGCAGCATCATTAGAGGGATGTTAGAACTCTGTTTTCAGAAGGGAAAACACACCGGGTTCTTTAGATTTCAAAAGTTGTCTTTCTCTTCACACGGTAGGCTCTTATAAGAGCATCCTTGACCTCCAACATATGGGATGTTTTCCTAACTCCTTAGCCAGTTACAGACGCAACACCTACTACCCCCATTCCCTACTACAATCATATCTAAGCCAAGTCACGCCAACACAAGAAAAGCCTATGTCAAATCCTATTGCTAGCAAAAGTTAGTAACTCAAAAGTCTTTCTAACAGTAGATGGCGTGCACGTAACAATACTTCCCCCTCGTGAATAACCTTGTCCTCAAGGTTGAGCTAAAACCAAGTGCCTTCGGCTCTGAGACACCTTTAGTGACCTTCTGCCCACTTGGATTGACAGTCCCCTTTCCTCGTCCGCATGTAGCACCATCACCAGCTTGATTCTTTCTTACTTTGATCAAGTTTACTCATGCCATATTTTTGATGAAGAGGAAGCTCCAGGAACCAGACCCTCCACTTGTTGTTGTAAACCTTCATTCAAATTCAGTAGGTGGGCAGATTGTATCTTCCCTAGAGCTCTCTCCCTTTCTCTTCTCATTTTATCTTCTGCAACAATCAGCTTGCTCTTCCTTTTCATTTTCTCCCTTTTGGGCTCTGTCTTCTTAATTAACGTTGCTGCATCCAGCCTATAGTTGTATTTTCTGCCAGTGTGCTTCGGATAGATTCGCCCCCAACTAAGCTTCGGAATGTACAGTCCCTTGATTCCCCCAGCGTGGCCTTCGACGTAGATCATTCCACCCACTCCTTTGTCTTGGCAGCAACCCAGGTGTAACTTAGCTTCCTTGTATTCCAGTCGTATTCTGTTGCCATTATAGGAAAGCAACTTCCTTTTCGACCGCAAGCGGAGCTCCACGTCTTTCATCATGCACACTATTGACACCTTTTCAATCTTTTTCTTCTTTTCTTTTTTCTCACTCCTTTTGTTTTCCTTGGTGCCTTCTCTACATCCTCTAGAAGACCACAACCAATTCACTAACTTGTCTCCATTTAACCCCATGTGAACCATTGTAAATTTTGTCGAGCCCAAGCAAAACCATCCAAGTCTCAACCTCATGTAGTGCTCTATCAATTCCACCTTTTGCATGACTTCATGGCTGGGTTGTTTTTCCAGGTACAACTTCCTAATTCCAACCTTCAGCTCGTTAAAAGGGAAGTCATTCATCTTCTGCCTTTTTTCTTTTGCTTCACAAGGCATTTCTCGTGGATACTTATCATTTTCTTTTTCCTGCTCCACTCTACTTCCATGTTCTTCCCAAGCCCCCACGTTTGCTTCCCACATCACTACTATTTTCCCATGACCCTTTCTTGGTGTCACCTGACTAGGACTCCTTGGGAAAAGATGCAAGGCTTTACTCTTAAACCCCACTTCTATGCCCATAACGTCAAGCAAGATCCACTTCATGAGTCTAGGCTTCATAAATGGGTAGATACGACCCACGCAATAGCCTTGGAGCTCCTTAATTTGCAAGAATAAAACATAATTTGTAACTAACATGGGCATCAGCTTTTGCTTATTGAGCAAGTAGATAATGCAGTTGCCGAACTCCAAGCCTCTTCTAGGAAATTCCAACTCCACGAAAGGTGCTAAGGATGCAAAACATGTTGATTTAACATTCTCCCATATTACTAACTTCCGATTCATTCCCATAAGAACCTTGGACCTATAACTCCATGCACTGCCTAACCCCGGCAAGCAACTTATATTTTCCACAAGATAGCCAGCATCCTGAGGTTGATCAGAGCCTTCACTTACTCCACCATCTTTTTCCTTCTCCATTCTAATTTTACCAGGGTGACTCAAATGGCTGCGCAACTCAAGCACCCAGTCCTTTGCCGCAGAAAGGCTCCCTTCCCAATTTTGCTTCCGGTCATCTTCCATGCTGGCCACTTCTTGCACATCCTCCCGCTCTGAAGGAAACACTATATCACATTCCAAGCATACTGGCAAAGCATCTTCAATTTTTCCTTCCATCTTCTCGCTGCCTTCCTCCAACGCTTTGCTTTTACTGGGGACTTGGTTGCCTACGACCATGCAATCGTCCACTTCCCTCCACTGGGCCAATTTTGTTTGGAACATCATCTCTCTCCACTGGGCCCAATTTGTTTGGAACATCATCTCTTGTAGCTCGGGTATCACTATCGTCCCTGGAGGCAAAGATCTCAAGTTCATCTTTTTCATTTTCTGGCACAACTTTGTGTCATCCAAAACAGGTTCTTGCAGCATCCTTTCGTCTTTCTTCTCTGTTAGCTTTTTATTCTTCTTTTTCTTCTTGCCATTCCTTTTCTGCTTCTCACCCTTCCTTTTGAACTCCCAACCCACGAAGATACCTCCATGGATTAAGTTGTCTTGGTAGTCCAGTAAAGTTGACTTGGCCTCCTTCCTTGCACATCTCCTTCCCAGCTGCCTTTTCTTGCGGGCATCAGCCTCTTGTGAGAAAAACTTCCCTTCAAGGGCTTTAGAGATGGTCTGGTCGGTGGTGGAGTGGTGTCTGCTCGTTGGTTGCATGTGCATGGCAGTGGGTGTGGCTGGAAACGCTTTGTCAGCCTGAAACGGCAAAGGTGTTTCCTTTGCTCCACTTTTCTTTTTCTGCCCACGACTCTCTGGTGGTCGGCCAAAGTGAGTGAAGTGTGGCCGGTGACTCTGCATACCAGGAGAATGGTACCGTTGCCTTCCCGTCCGATAGTAAAATGGCATGAATGGCTTATCAACTGCTGGTTCTCTTTTGCTGCTCGAGTTGATTTCAAAAGATGGAGCGACCTTTTTCCTTCTTTGCTGAGACGAACTAGCTAGAAACCCAAATGAAAAAGTTTCTGCCTTTGGATTTTGGTGACCCTGCCTTTTCTCTCTTTCTAGGATTTTATCTTCATTCTCCGGCGGACGACCCAAATGAGTCATTTGTGAGTCATTGTAAAGAACGTGAGAAAACTGAAATGTGTGTTGGATGGTTATAACTGGAAATAAATATGATTTACTCTGGACCAAACCAACCTGTTTGTTTTTTTGTGGAAAGACAAAAGACCGGTTGGCCTTTTTCTTCCTCTTTGGTGACTCGTTATGCACTGGAACTAGCGCCTTGGTCGTATCCTCGGCACTGCTATCTTTTGTTTGGCTCAGCTTGGTACACTTAGCCTCACTCAACTCGTGCAGAGCCTCCTCCGCCTTGACCCGAACCTCTTCACGCCTTTTCTCCCAAGTCTCAAGTAACTTCTTGAGTCTAAACTTGAGGCGACTCTGTAAGTCCGTTGGCAGAACTTCCTCCGAAGATCCCACGGTGGCAGGAACTTCGGCTCCGATACCTTTGTTACGTGCACAAAGGTTAGAACACGTAACTGGAACTCTTTGGAACGGATGTTCACTCATTTGCGGTGGATTAAGATAATTTGGATAAAATGGAGCCTTGGGCAGCATCATTAGAGGGATGTTAGAACTCTGTTTTCAGAAGGGAAAACACACCGGGTTCTTTAGATTTCAAAAGTTGTCTTTCTCTTCACACGGTAGGCTCTTATAAGAGCATCCTTGACCTCCAACATATGGGATGTTTTCCTAACTCCTTAGCCAGTTACAGACGCAACACCTACTACCCCCATTCCCTACTACAATCATATCTAAGCCAAGTCACGCCAACACAAGAAAAGCCTATGTCAAATCCTATTGCTAGCAAAAGTTAGTAACTCAAAAGTCTTTCTAACAGTAGATGGCGTGCACGTAACACATATTCGTTTCGTTTGTTAATGATGCTAACATATTGAATGTTGCAAAACTTGTGCATGGCGATAATTACAAATGGTCCTCCTAGTCTTCTTGTTGAAAGACCATAGTATATTCAGGTCCGTAGAATATTATGGTCACGATAATAAAAAAACACTTGCTTCCTTTTATACAGCAAATGTGAAGGGCTTAAGGCGGGGATAATGAATCAGAATCGCATGTAAACAGGCCCACATTTAGGCAAGTGCGGCGTAATGGGTTTTTTGCAATTCAGAATTCTGGGCTGAGCCTGCGGATTTTGGCATGTAACATGGGCTTGTGGCAACTAACAATTCCCCTTGCTGTTGGAGAGGTTGCCAAGACTGCAGGAGTCCTAATGCAGAGTTGGTTTCCGTAAGGGAAAACGAAGTAAAATTCTTGACCGAAAAGCAATAAAAGAGGAGGCTCAAGACAACGTTGTAAGGGTTGGCGAATGTGGTTGCGGAAGCCCTGCTTTTGAAGACGAGAGAGCCATTGTTTCGAGACAAACGGAGTGGCTACATTTTAACAAACTTTTAAACTTGGAAAATTTGATAAGACTCTTTGATCTTAAATACTATGCCACACAACAAACCCTTTTAGATGTAGGTTCTCCATTTTTCCCTGGACAAAAACCATAGAATGATGCTTTTTTGAATAAAATCCAGGCGTTTATTAGAAGGGAGAAAATCCCATTATGCAAGGACATCTGCCCAACAACAGGAGCTCAAAAATCCGTTCGACTTTGACAAGGTCTTAGAAAATCCAGGCGCTTAACGTGATGGCAGGCCAGAGTTGGGAAAGAAAGAGAGGGAATGGACGTATAGGGATGAATAACAAGAGGCTCCGCTGGGTAGACCTGGACAGGGACATTTTGACGCTGATATTTTTGCGATTTGAAATATTGCGATTTGGACAGGCCACGGTGCTACACGTCTGCTTTTGACATTGGCCCATTTTGAATATTTTGGGTTTGGACACCAACTTTTGAATTTTTTGAACTGTAAAGTGCTCGTTGGCATAATTACATGCACTTATGCATGTAAATTCGCTATTGTCACTTAGCTAGATAACATAGTAGTAAGTTAATAGAGATTTTAATTATGAGGTCTAAAATTTGATATCTTGTATGTGTAAGTTAAGTACATGTATTATAATATCTTTTAAAAAAATTGCTTAACCTATCAGCTTAATCATGAGTTAATAAAATTTTCAATTGTAGGGTCTAAACTTGAACATCTACATGTAATATACTATTAAAAAATTTGATAACTAAAAAATAAAAACTCCATTATTTAAGCATTTTAGGAAAATAAGGGCTAGTAGATTGAGCTTGCCATCGTTAGGCCTCGTTCGACACCATTTTATGTACTAAGATAGGTCTTGCCATCTGTAGGCCTGCGGTTATATTAAAGTAAATTGCACGCAAGAGAGAAAAGAATATTAACTTAATTCCTATTGTAGCTAGTTAGCTAGTTCAAGTGATAGGTTAATAACGGCTTAAACTATATGGTTTGAATTGAACACCTTATGTACAGGAATTTGGTAAATGTATTATTAAATTTTAAAAAAATGGGCCATGTTGCTTTTAAGCTATCGTTAATGTTCTACCCTCTCAATTCATCCTTCGTATCAACCCTAAATGGCCCACTCCGCAATCTTGGTCGTCCTTCAAGTAAATTCATCATCGACGCCATTTCACACTCCCGGTTATCCTTCAAGTCAATCCCATCCTTCACGCCATTACTTTCAGCAGGACACAATTCACGGCAAAGCCTCTTTACACGCGCACCCTTTCATCTGACTTCCACGTTCCCAAACTGAGACATGGCTGCACCATTCCTCCTGTGAGTACACGCACACGTTAATCACATCAGTCTCCACTGAAGCTTCTTTTTCTTTATCGAATAGAATTCAAACACAAACAGGCTTGGCGACGAAACTCTCGGAAGTGTTCCGACTCTGTTTCAATTTTCAAACTTTTATTTTTTTTGTTAGATATTCCTTTGGAGATATCAAGTGCAAGAAATTAAAAGATTGGAGACATATTGTTAAGTTCAAACAGAACAATAAGGAATGAAGCTTCCATCCATAAACGTATTTCTCAAATGCGTGAATTTTGCAGTAATCTAATCATACAGTAATCTCAATTTCAACTTTTGCTCGGTCTAGCTTGCCACATTTGAAAGATCTTTCCTTTTTTTTTTTTTTCCTTTTCCCAAAGACTTTTCACTTTTTGTTTACTTTTCTACCAAATTTAACAGAATTTTCACTTTTTGTTCCTTTGTTCTGTTAAACACGCCAATTTAAAAGATACCATGCTTTTTAATATAGCAAAAACAAAGACTTCCTTTTTGGAGGTCATCTCAAAAGTGTCCAATGAGTCAAATATTCACATATGATTATATTATGTGTCTTACGAAGGCAACAGTATAATGACGCAGTTCAATGATAAGAAAAATTACAAGCTGCTTTTGCTCTTCTCCTAAAAATGAAGAATTGTTTCAGTAAGAATGTCATTTTACTTTGGGTTACGATCAATTTTTTTCCATTGGGACGTGGTAAAGGCTGCAGCGAGAACAGAGAGAAGCTCTCTTGCAGATCAAAAACTCCACAAATGGTTTAGCCTTCAAGGATTGGGACGGTCGGGATTGTTGTGAAGCGGTTGAAATTTTCTGTAATGGTGCCGCTGCAGGAGTTAGCAAAATATATTCATGGGAAACGTGGGCACCACCAGGCATCTGGTATCCAAACGTCACCTTATTCACCTTGTTTGATGAGCTGGAGGAATTGATGATTTCTGGCGCGCAAATTGGAGGAGAGCTTGAACGTAAGAAGTTTTACTTGATTTATCATATTTCGCCTGATGTTTTCTAACGTGAATTCTTGGTTAAATGCGTGAAAATTTCTTTTATATTTTGACTTTTTTAGATCGTTTCATCTCAAATATCTGAGAAGAAAATATTTATTTGCATGTCCCTCTTGCAACTTCTAATTCTATTCCTTATATATACACATATATATAGTATAAATCCTTATTCAAATAATATGTTAAATTTATTTTGTTGCAGCCTTTTGTGAACTAAAGAAATTAATATATCTGGAGAAGTTGCACCTTAGTAATAATACATTGGAAGGCAATATTCCTCATTGTCTTGGGATGTTTGAAAATCTTCAAGATATTGTTTTAGCAAGTAATCGCCTTATAGGCAATGGGCCTTCATCCATATTTTCTAATAGTAGCAAAATTTGGAAGTTTGATGTTTTGGGCAATCAATTAGAAGGGGTCTTGTCATTTTCTATGTTTGCCAATGCTTCAAGTCTCACAGCACTTTCCCTGTCAAACAATGAGAATTTGGAAGTTGAAACTGAGTCATCCTCGTGGGTCCCATCATTTCAACTTTACTTTCTAGACTTGGCACACTGCAACCTCAACCAAAAGTATGGTCACATTGTCCCAAGCTTCATCTCCACCCAAATTTCCTTGGACACATTAGACCTATCTTCCACCTCAATAGAGATAAGCCTACCTTGTTGGTTACTATTCAACACCAATATCACTAATTTATTCTTGGGTGGTAACAAAATAAGCAGCTCTTTTCTTGATTGTGCTCCTAATCGAATTTCAGCACTTCAAGTGTTGGTCATCTCTAATAATAACATCACAGGTCCGCTTCCTGAAAAAATTGGACATGTTCTTCCATCATTATGTTATATTGACATGTCCTCAAATGCATTATAAGGTACCACCCCTTGGTCCTTTGGCAATCTTTCTTTAGAGATAGTAGACTTTTCTAATAACATGCTCTTAGGGACAATACCACAAAGTTTGACTAGAGAAGGCACCCCACTAGAGTAGCTAGACCTATCAAACAATAAATTGAAAGGAGAAATGCTTCCAAGGGATTCCAACATGACAGAGTTGAAGTGGTTAAAACTCAAGGAGAATTACTTTGATGGAATCATCTCACCCATAATCTTAAATAGTCCAAAATTACGAGTTTTAGATATCCAAAATAATCAATGTAGGGAACCATTCCTAAGTGGTTATATGATTGTACTAACTTGGTTGCAGTTCTTTTAGGTGGAAATCATTTGGAAGGTCACTTGCTCCAAGAAATGTGTCAAATGAAGAATGTTCAAATTTTCAGTATCTCTAATAATCACATTTCAGGAAATATTCCTTCTTGTCTTGATAATGTTAAATCTTGGAAAGAGCCTTCTAAATTTGCTGATTCAAAATATGACATGACTCAAGATGACATTTTTTTTTGTGATGGTTCTAGAAGGACTTCCATTGTTAGATTTAAAAATGTCCTTGCAAGTGAAGAAAAGGGAACTTACTTTCAAAGGTATTCCACTCTCATTGGTGACTGCTATTGACTTGTCATCAAATCAATTGATAGGTTCCATTCCTTTTGAAATAGGAAAATTATTGCAACTTTTGTCCTTAAACTTGTCAAGTAATTTTCTAATAGGTCCTATTCCAAGTTCTTTTCGAAACTTGGTAAGTGTGGAAAACTTGGACCTTTCGTACAATAAGTTGAGTGGGAAAATACCAAATGAATTGGTTGGGCTGAGTTTTCTTGTTGTATTTAGCATTGCCTACAACAATATTTCTGGAAGAATTCCCTTTAAAGGACAGTTTTCAACCTTTGAGATGCAATATTTCGATGGCAATGCAGAACTTTGTGGAAATCCTTTACCAAGAAATTGTTCGACAACAATCGAACTTGAATCAAAAGACAAAGGCCAAAGTAATGATGGAAAGGAGGAGATTAGAATAATTGATGATCCTATCTTCTATGCCTTTGTTGCCATCTCTTATGTGATTGGATTTTAGGGTTTTTTGGGAATTCTTATCATTAATAAGAAGTGGAGGCAAATGTACTTTAAAATCATGGACAAATATATAGATAGATTATTATTTTGAAATATTTTCTTAGACTTAGTAATCTTTATCCTAATTTTTAGTTGAAAGTAAGTTTTGTTTCTACTAGTTGTATTTCTACTAGTCTTGTTTTACTATTAGGTTTGAGTTTTCATTTTTTTTCTTCTTCTATTGCTGAAAAGAGTATGTAATCTACTTGGAATAAAGAAATGGATGTAAAAGTATATGCTTCCTAAGATTGGAGTAAAACAAGAGGAACTTTTCAAATGTGAATTGGCAGGATTGCATACATAATGCCAATGCACCAAATTTTCTTTTGACTTGATATTGTTGCCAAAACTTGCCTTTTTCTCCACGTATTTGTAAAAAATTCCAAATATAAAAGGTTTGAAATTGTGGAAAAACATTTTGGGTGACTGATTTGGGAGTCTTAAGTACATGATGATGATGAATTTGCTTTTTTGTGATTGATTTGGATACCAAAGTTAATGTAGTACCCTTGATGTTGAAGCAATTTCTTTCATTTATAGAATTCAATCTTTGGCACTTGAGATGATGGGAGACTAAAGCACTCTTCGATGTTAGCGTATTTATTTGGCTATTGTTGGGCAGCATCATGCACATGATATTTTAGACTTTTTTCATTATATTTTAAGAGTTTCTGTTTTAGTATGTTTAGTTGTGTATATATATTAAATGGTAACTATCAATATAAGAGTATAATTTATACTTAAATTTTAATATTATATTGTATATTATATTTAATTTGTAGATGCCATGTTCATCTGGTCAATCAGCGAGTGCCTTACACGTGAAGCAACTGATGGAGTTTCACATAGACTTACATTAGGGAAGCAATGTGTTAAGACTAGTGAATTTGGATTGCTCAAGACATCCTTTTGCAAAATGTCCCTTATCTTGGACAAAATACTATAGGCCAAGTTTCCAAGAACACGAGAATATGCTTCTAGAATTAGATGCCCAACATCCTACAAGAATGAAAAAGGAAAATTACCACTTATTTCTGCCACACTATCTTTTTGCAGTGATGACAAATATTTGCAAGTGTCAAAGAATGAACTAGACCATTCTAATGAAAGCAGTGTAAATTTGAGTATCATTATGATAACAAACAATACATAAGTTCCCATAAGAACATACTAGAGAAATCATTCTAATATGTGGGAGAATTAAATATCTCAACAAAGAAAAAAAGAAGCCAAAAAATGCAGATATGTAAAGATGTATTGAGAAAATGGGTAGAATGAACATAAATGCTTGATAACTCACCTTGCCATACTAAAGTTTTGTAACATCAAGAGTTGTATATATGGTCTTAAGTTGATTTAGAAGGGCTTCTGCGTGGCCTAACAACAACTCCATTTTTATTTTTGACATTGGATCCCTTATGAATGACCATGTTGTTCGAACTAGGGATTTACCATTATCTTGTTTTGTAAGTTTCATTTTCCATCCAAATATAATAGCTTTGAGCCTATTAATGACCTTAAGAGTGCTATGTTCAAATTTCAAATTTAGGGAATTAAGTATCTCCTAGTGTGAGCTTGATTCTACAAACAAGGCTTTGTATAGCTCCTCACCAAGGCTTGCCCTCCCAAACTGAATACATAAATTGATATGTAGTTAATAAGTTATGACTCCACAATGAGGATTAAACATTTCAAAATTTAATCTGTAAGTCTAATCATAACAACAATTTTCAAAATGATGTTTAAGCATGCAAACCATGTCCCCATTTTGTAGTGTTGTGCCAAGGTAAACTAACCAAATCTAAAACCACTAATAAAAACCTATTTCAAGAAACATTTCCTCAAACAAATTTGAAAGGTTGAATGATGAAGTACTTTTCATAGAAAAGTTTAAATACCTCGGGAAGAGCATCCCTAATAATAGATGGCTCAAGCATTTCAAGCAAAACACTTTCATTGATTGATTTTGCAGCCTTGAATACTTGATGTACTACTCTTCCACGATGAAGCAATTTCTTCCTTTCGGTGTCAAAAAGCCCCATCTTTGGTACTTGAGGTGACTGAAGCCACCATCTCTTGCTTTGACGTTCACTACTATTCCTCCCTTATGCTCGACTACCCCCTTCTGCATACCAAAACTCAGCATTCACCTTTGAATCAAGTGTTTCCTGACAAATGAGATCAATGGTACCAACATTATTACATATACAGATAAAAACATTCTATAAATTTTGATGGGAATAAAGAGATCACCTACAATAAGCATAGAGTCCAACTTTTGAACTGCTGGCAAGTTCATTTGGATGTCAGCCCGGGCTTTTGGCGTCATTATCTACACAGATATAGTTTGAATGTAAATCAGACCAAAACTAAGATTAATACTTCCATTGTTACAGGTCCAAGTGAAATAGTATATGCCTCTAGGGTTCGGTCATTCACACCATTTTTCTTGGCAGGAACTAACTTAACCATATAGTTGGTAGGGGAGAGTAACCAGTCCATTTCTCTTTGCCATTTGCTCTTCCTTTCTTCAGACAGTGGCTCCAATTTCCACAACTCTCCAAAAACCATTGCTGAAAACCAATTTATTACGCACTGTATGGTTAAAAAAACTGCAATGTTTCTCATAGGCATACGATGAATAGACAAGAAGTTTACTAATGATGGGCCACAATCTTATAAATACCACTATGGAGAGACAAAACTTTGCAAGCTACTTTCAAAAGCCCGAGTTTGGCTGTGAAAGAATACATAGTCCCCATACCAACTTCAAATCTTAGACCAAAAACTGTTGTTGTATTCTAACAAATCCTTATTTACTGGAAACTCACAATTTTTTTCCTTTGACCAGGACAGTCGCCTGAAAAGTACATAAATAGAAAACACCAATTTCACTGTTTTCAAATTTGAAATATTGTATCCTGCTAATTCCATATCAATACCCTCGTACACTTAGGTTTCTAATTTTATGAGTTTGACACTGGATATGACATAGTAAAAATGAGTACCGAAAACAAGATTAGGTAACAAGCTGATGAAATTAATTCTTTCAACTAAGTAAATGGATATATTGCATACCTGCTTAGATTTGTAATTCCATTAGACAATGATAAAGCAGTGCTTACGCCCTTGCGCCTTCCTGTTACATCTTCACCCAACAAGAATTTCGAAAATTTCTCTTTCATTGCCTCCACATCGGAAAACTGAATTGTATAAGCATGTTTCTCTTTCATATAAAAATGTTGGGGGCTTTTTGAGAGCTCCCATTCATCTAAACTCTATTCGTCCCTCTTCCCTGTCAACCACTTTGAAGAAACTAATCTGAAAGCATCTTCGTTAGAAGAACAACTTAAGGCATCATCCTTCAAGGAGTCAATTACAAATTATTCCGCTATGCTTGTTCTGTTTTCATTTTCATAAGATTGATAATTGAGCATACAAATCTCAAGAATATTGTATGTCATTACCCCTAATAGATTCCATAACAGTTTTGATTTTGTTAGAGATCGAACCAAACATGCAGAAGATGTTTCAGTTTACCAAACAATAAAAAAAAAAATGTATTAAGGAAAAGCTGATTTAACAATATTGACAGCTTTGGACTGAAGAAGCAAATGCTGTTCATTCTTAGTATATAAATAATGCACATGCAACTAAAACAAAAAACAGAACACACACACAAATAGAGCGAGAGAGAGAGAGAGAGAGAGAGAGAGAGAGAGAGAGAGAGAGAGAGAGAGAGAGAGAGAGAGAGAGAGAGAGAGAGAGAAATAATATGCAAATTGTGAACCACAAAAATGGCAATGAAAAGACTTAAATTTGCATGTCCACACCACGCAGACAAAATGGTAGAGTTTCTTTGGTACAACTACAGGCAGAATGTTGTTTCAACTATCTCCCCACATAGCAACTTTGCCAGCCTTAATGAAGAAATTGACTTGAAATATTGTGTTATAGTATGCCATTAGTTAGCATACACACAATAGAATTAAACAAGGAAATTTTGCAGGAGTGAGATCATTTCCCTTCATTATGGCATGTAAGAATCCAAAACCAAATTTAACTTGAATATTTAAAAGGTCATGAGTGGAAAAACTTCGAATGGAGTACGATGATATATAGATCAGCCATACAAGAACTTTGATTGAAACTCTCATTGTTGTTTACGTATCCTTTTCTCTTTATTATTTTTAGCATATTCATGTAAAGAAAAATGTAACCAATATAAGCAGTGATGTGCTTTTTGATTATCATTTTATTTCTATACCAAAATTATTGGGTTGAGGAGAGAAGGTCAACAGTTGCATGTCTTGGTTTTCTTTTCATAGAGTTGAGAGTTAAACTTCTTTGAGAGTTGATGACCTTGAGATGGTAAATGATTAACATTGTTGGAAATGAGGAATTGAGTTAAAATCGAAATTCACGTTTTCTAGTTATCTACATGCTCAATATATACAAGTTTTAACTCTATCTTAGCCATACCTTTCCATTCTCATTGCGTTTCCACAAGTCTTTATGCATGCACAACAAATGTCTTCTACACTATTTTTACTTTCATTTCTTCAAACAATATCTTGCATGAAGATAGGCCTTCTTGGACACCACTTTCTGTATTGAGCTAGGTCTTGCAATCTCTGGGCCTTAACTAGAATTCGAACCTTTGTTGCACAAACTACTTCAATGCAAAGCGGCCACTTAAATCCCAAACCCACTTTATGGAGAGTCACAAAATGATTGCAACCAGTACAATGCAGAGGGCCATACACAAATGTTGTTTCTCTTCTCCATAAAGAAAGGAAGAAAAAAATGTTGCTTTAATCTTTTTAAAAAAGTTAGAGCAAATTAAACCACATAAGAAAAGAAGGTTTGTTGAGTTTTGAAAAGAAAAAGTAAAACTAAAGAAGCAAATGAAAGCCAATTAAGTAAAGAATGTTGTTTACAATATATATAAAAAAATAGAAGGATAAAATGTTGTTTTTTAATTTGATAAAGAAAACTAAAACTAAAGTTAATCAAATCTAACGAAGTAACAAGTTATATTTCTTATTAAAAAAAGAATATTGCTTTAATTTTCTAAAGAAAACAAATTTAGAACAAATAAAACCCAAATAAGAAATGAATGTTAGTTCAATTTATTGGACAACAAAGTCTTATATTGGAGACGAAAGAACTTGTGATATGTTTTATAAGCTTGAACAATCTCCTTCCTCAATGAAGCTATTTAAGAAAATGTGAACTTAGTCTTTTCACATGATATCAAAGTCAATCATTTCTCTATGTATTCTAAACCAAGAAAATAGAATGAACAAATCTTGTTTGGCTTTTTAAAGAAGACAAAAGGTACAACCAAAGGTTTCTAACCTTTTGGTTGGTCACCTATGCCTCCCTTCACATGATATCAAATGATATAAGACCCTTTAAATTCCTTTGTTCTTATGAACTCCACATTTCAATACCAATAGATGACTTGCATGTTGCATAAATACCTAATTAGAAATCCCAAAGTTGTGCATCTAGTGTATAGTCCAAGATATTTTATACATGTTTACATGTGAAAATAATGTGCATATATATTAGAGATCATACACACAAGCAATTATATGATAGACATATCTAAATATGGTAGATATGCTATATTTATAATGAAGTTAGATTAGAAATTAGATGATTGATACATATGTTCCTTTGCATGCAAATATACTTAAACTTTTTAGAAAAAATTGTTCTAGTTTTCATATGTAATGTTAAGAATGGAGTCAAAGCAGGGAGGAAAATAAAATAGAAATATTGTCAATTGAGATTTTTTTCATTTTGTCCATAAATATGAGGCTTTAGAAATCCTAAGTATATTATATTATTTGGTGACTTGTTATAATGATAAACAAGAGTAAGTCACCGAAAAGAATTATCCCAGTATAGTGGCTCCTATTTGTATGAACATCTGATGTAAGGATTAATCTGATGTAAGTCAAGTCAACACCAACCCTTAATGGCTCACTCTGCACTCTTTGGTCATCCTTCAAGCCAAGCCCTCATTTGAAGCCATTCTCCACTCTCAGCCATCCCTCAAGTCAAGTCATGGCCAACCATCGACAGGTTCAGTCATCCCTCGAGTCAAGACTTTACAACCCCTACAGGCCAATCCCTGCTCACACCTTAACTTTTGGCAGGACTCATCATTCACGCCAAAGTCCAAACAGAACAATAAAATGCATCTTCCATCCATAATGCTTTCCAACCGTTTTGTTTCTATATTCCAAGAACGCAGGAATTTTGCGGTAACCTAACCATACATCAACATGATGAGTAGTTTATTGAAAATAGTTTGGAAATCATGCCTCTTTACCTTTTTTTCAGTTTAACCTGTCACATTTGAAACATGTTTAGTGATAATAGTTCGGTTAAGCACACCAAATCTCACAAAATTTGAAAGATGCCATGCTTTTTAGTTCGGCAAAAACAGAGACTTGCTTTCCAGAGGTCATCCATTTGATGAGTTAGTTGTTCAAATGTGCAATATTACATGTCTTATTAAGACAGCAAATATAAATATGAACATTACATACGCAGTTCAATGATAAGAAAAATTGCAAGTTGCTTTTGCAATTCTCCTAAAAGTGAAGACTGTCATTTTACTTTGGGTTGTAGTGAATTTTTCTCTTTTTGGTATGAGGTAAAGGATACAGCGAAGAACAAAAGGAAGCTCTATTGCAGATCAAAAACTCCACAAAATGGTTTAGCCTTCAAGGATTGGTACGGAAGGGATTGTTGTGAAGCGGAAGGAATTTGGGGTGATCTTGTCGTTGGAGGAGTTGTCAGTTTCTTCATCCGGATTGACTGGGCACTACTAAGTAGTTGGTATCCGAACGTCACCTTATTCGTCTTGTTTGATGAGCTGGAAGAAATGGGCCTTCATGGCAAGCAAATCGGAGGAGGGCTTGAATGTAAGAACCATTAACATGATTTATCATATTTTGCTTTGAATAGTTAATATACTTGTTTATCTAATTTTAACTATGTTATGGAATTGAAACCTACTAAAGATATGCAATAACTGAAACTCATTATGGATGAGGTGGATTTTTCTTTGTCTATTGTTTGATTTTTTTCACTCGCAATATTATGATATACTAAACATTCAAAATGCTTTCAAGTGATTAACCTTCCAATTTCGTTATTTCTTAATCTTACTTTCTATAATAAAGAACCTAAACTTCTTCTATTTGTGAAATTCAAACCTATGAACTAAACTTTTTAGAAGAAATTTTTATTAGCCAATGGCACTTGCCATTTTTAATTATATACCTTATATGTATATAATGTACACTCCTATTTACACTAATTTATTAAAAAAAATTTGTTTCAGCATATAATGTACACTCTTATTACACTAATCTATTAATTTTTTTTTTTGTTTTAGTTTTTTACAAACTAGAAGGCATTATTCCTCTTTGTCTTGGAAAGATTGAAAATCTTGAAGAAATTGACTTGTCAAGTAATCACCTTAATGGTAAGGTGCCTTCATCTATATTCTCTACCACAGTAAAATTAGGATGTTTGATCTTTTGAACAATCAATTGGAAATATTGTTATAAAATAAACTTTATAGGATTTGCGTAGACAGATCTAAAACATCGTTTGTATGATTTTGATTTAGCAAACAAATAGAAATTGAATAGATAGAAATATACCACTCTTGCGATCCATTCTTTCATTATTGAAAACTCAATAATGTTCCTTGGAATTCGGCCTTAGGCGAATATCCTCTATTCTCATAAGAATCACTGGCTCGATGAGAGAACCTAGGTTTCATCTCTTTGTGAAAAAGCAACCTTATAAAACCCTAAGAACAATATGAATATATTTTAGCTAGAGAATAAGACCTAGCCTTACCTTATGTGCAACCCAATAGGCCCACTCATCACGGCCCTATTTGGTTAGCCACGGCCCACATCAGCTAGTCCATATTCAGAACTTATGGACCAACATAATATAGCCCACTTAAGTAAGCTTCAATAAAAATTACGCTAACATTCTCTCACTTGGGCTATATTAAACTAAAATTATGCGCATCTTTACATTGATCCAGAAACAGTTCTTAACTAAAAACCAACCATATGAGATCTTAAACTTTGAATCACACCAGTAACTATACCTATTGAGAGATATAGCACCAATCATGACCACAAAATCTTCAATCTCTTAAAACAAATAAATATGGTGATGTGGCAACTATATAACACTTCAACAATTTCTATATATGTTATTACTGTTGTCAGTTTAATTCTCTCTCCTTCAATAACAGAATGTCATCAGAGAATTCACTTTATGATTTAATGAACCTTTAACATATTTTGCACTTTATAACTCGAGTTAAACTTTATATGTTACAAGATATCCTTATGGCTATCTAATTCCAGCCAATGCTTAAGGTATACTTTTACCTTAAGTCTTTAAAGAGAAGATTAAAAGCTCCCACTACACAAAAGCATCCCATTATGCCGCTAAGCCCATGCTATTGACATGTCTTTCATAAACACAAGGGCTTAGACCTTTAGTAAGCGGATCAGCTATCATATCAACTGTACTAATCGACTCTACTGAAATTTCATCTTCCTTAACATTTTCCTTTATGGTTAAGTACTTTATGTCTACATGTTTGGACCTTCCTAGATTTGTGTTATTGTTAATAAGCAATACTGTAGCTCTATTATCACAATATAACTTGATTGGTCTATTCACAAAATCAAAGCCTTGTAATTCTCTTATGAGGTTCTTTAGCCAAACAGCTTGTATTGATGCTCCATAGCATGCCATAAATTCCGAATGCATGGTTGAAGATGTCATCATTGTCTGTTTTGAGCTTTTCCATGAAATAGCTCCTCCTACCATCATAAACACATATCCTGATGTAGATTTCCAATTATCCTTACATCCAGCAAAATCTGAATTTGTATACCCAACTAGCTCTAGTTCCTTTACATGCCTGTAAGTCATCATATAATCTTTTGTTCTCTTTAAGTATCGTAAGACTTTCTTAACAGCTACCCAATGCTCTTGTCCAAGATTCGATTGATATCTTCCAAGAAGTCCTGTTATAAAAGTTATGTCAGGGTGCGTACAAACTTGAGCATACATAACACTACCAAGCACACTCGCATATGGTATATTCCTCATTAAAGCTTTCTCTTCCTCTGTCCCAGGGCATTGATCTTTATTTAATTTATCACTCTTATAGATTGGCACCTTGCCTCCTTTACAATCTTCCATGTTATACCGATCAAGAATTTGACCTATATATGCCTTTTGAGAAAGCCCTAATAAACACCGAGAACGGTCCCTTTGAATTTCAATCCCTAAAACATAAGTTGCTTCACCGAGATCCTTCATATCAAACTGAGTTGACAATATTTCTTTAGTCTCATGAAGTAATGTTTGACTATTACTTGCAAGCAAAATGTCATCCACATAAAGGACAAGAAAGATCAGAGTGCTCCCACTAATCTTAGTGTATATACAACAATCTACTCTATTCTCCACAAAACCGCATGTAGTGATAAAACTATCAAACCTTATGTATCACTGTTTAGAAGCTTGCTTTAAACCATAAATAAACTTCTTAAGTCTATAAACAAGTTTTTTCCCCTCATTTCATTTCAAAACCTTTATGTTGTTTCATATACACTGTTTCATCTAGAGTTCCATTCAGAAAAGTAGTTTTAACATCCATTTGGTGTAATTCCATATCAAAATAAGCTACTAGAGTCATTACAATTCTAAAGGAATCTTTAGAAGAGACGGGAGAAAAAGTTTTATTATAATCTATTCATTCTTTTTGTGTGAAACCTTTTGCTACTAATCTATCTGATAACTCTATTTTTATAGAGTTATTTTATCTATTTTAGGCAATAAATAACTTTAATAATTGTGAGAAAACATTTGAACTCCTCTTTATTCACTTAAATTTATCTTGTTTATGTAGTACAAGGAGGCAAGGAGAAAATGAATGAACATGGAGAACCTGATGCTTATTGTGTGGCAAAATCGTAATATCAAGATCAAGAGAGTCAAGATGGGCTTGGGCTTTGAATAATTGTATTTAGATTTTATTGTTATTGGGTTTTCTAAATAATTAGAAAACCTAATCATATTAGGAGTTCAAAGCCTAATTAAATTAGGAGTTCAAAACCTAATTAAATTAAGAGTTTAAAACCAATTGTTTTAGATCTCTAAAACCCAACTCTACTAGGCTAGGAGATAGGTCTAAACCTAAACCCTATTTAAGATAAGAGAAGAGGCAAAAGAAGGGAGAGGAGGAAATTGAGCACAACTCAAGAAAAAGGCCAAGAATTCACTATCTTTAAACCTTTCAACTTGTCCAGTAGAACTCCTTTTAGTCTTATATACCCATTTACAACCTTCAAGTAACTCGACTAGTTCCCAGACATCATTATGTTTCATCGATTGCATTTCATCTTGCATTACATCTAACCACAACTTTGCTTGAGAAGTCGATATTGCTTCTGTATATGTTATTGGATCCTTCATTACTCCTATATCATAATCATGTTTACCCAAATAAACTAAATAATCTGGATAAATTGCAGATCTTCTTTCTCTAGTTGACCTTCGAAGTATAGGCTCAGGATCTTGATTTTGCACTGGTTGTTCCTCAACTGGATTTGTATATGATGAAGAAGGCTCAGAAGTCCTTACAGTTGGTATTATAGGCAATTCTATTTCTTGATTAGGTAAAGAAAATGTCACAGACGTACCTATTTCATCTGCATCCTAAATAGGTGGAGGAGTATTACCAATATTTTCTGCTACATCAAGCTCCAAAAATTTTGCAGTTTGAGAGTCTACAATTCTAGTTCCTCCAGATGGGTTATAAAAATGATATCCCTTAGAATGGTCAGGATAAGAAACAAAATAACATCTTGTAGTCCTTGAATCCAACTTACCTAGAGTTGGATTATATAATCTTACTTCTACAGGACATCCCCAAACTCTTAAATGGTTTGAACTAGGTACACGACTAGTCCACAACTTAAACGGTGTAAGCAGAACAACTTTTATGGGTACTCAATTGAGTATATAAAGAGCTGTTTTCAAAGCTTCTCCCCATAAGAAACCAGGTAAATTGGTTCTACTAACCATACTTCTCACCATATCCATAAGAGTCCTATTACGTTTTTCAGCTACACCATTTTGTTCAGGACTCCCTAACATTGTAAATTGAGCAACTATTCCAGAGTCTTCTAAATATTGAGCAAATGGACCTTTAAGCTGTCCAGCATCGCCATGTTTGCCATAATATTCTCCCCCTCTATCTAATCTAACAACCTTGATTATTTTTCCCAACTGTTTTTTGACTTCAATCTTGAAAATCTTGAATTTATCAAGAGACTTAAACTTTTCCTTAATCAAATATAGGTAACCATAATGGGAAAAATCATCTATAAATGTAATACAATATACATTTCTACATAAGGTTGATGTATAGGGTCCACTGATATAAGTGTGTATAATCTCTAAAAGATCAGAACTGCGATTTGCAGTATTTTTCTTTATCTTGACCATTTTGCTTCTACAACAATCAACACTTGTCTCTAGATCATCTTTAAGAGGAGGAAGAATGTTAGACTTTATCAATCTATACACCCTCTCTCTAGAAATGTGACCAAGCCTTTTATGCCACAACATGTATGATTGCTCTTTAGGTAGAGACCTTTTGGAAACAACCTTTTCAATATTGTAGACATTATAGAGAGATAAACTTAATTGATATAAACCATATGATAAAACACAAGATCCAACTTTATTTGAATTGTAAAACAAAGTAATCATTGAATTCTTTATTTCAAATGCATAATCATCCATGTTTAAAACATAAACTGAAATTAAATTTCATCTAAAAGACGATACATAAAAAGTGTTCTTCAATAACATTTGAAAACCAGAATCTAATGTTAAAACAATATCTCCCACAAAGTCTACAGGGACTTTAGCATTATTCCCAACTGTAAGCCATAGTTCATCTTTACTTGGTTTCTCCTCATTTATGAACCCCTGAATGGTAAAAGCAACATGATTAGTTGCATTAGTATCGAGCCACCAAGAACTTGATGGGGCTACAGATAAATTAGATTCACAAACAAAAACCAAAGAACTATTACCTGCTGGCTTGCACTTTTGAAGTTAAGATTTGTATTTGTTACACTCTTTCTTCATGTGACCTTTCTTCTTACAGAAGAAGCAACGATCACTCTCTTTCTTAAAGAGTGTTTTCTTGACCCCACCTTTATGACCAGATGTACTAACATTCTTAGAGGTTGAAAGAATACCTGGATGACTTGGTGCAGCTGCTCTTCTGCCTTTCCCCACATTTGAATTGGGAGAATACATTACATTATGCAACTTGTCTCGTTTCAATTTCTCTTCCTTAACTACTACTTTAGTAATCAGATCATTAAAAGACCAGCTCTCCTCATGATTATTGTAGGTAGTCTTGATTATTCCAAATTCAAGAGGAAGCGAATTCAAAGCATGGTGAACAACACATGCATCAAGGAGTGCAACATCCAAAGCCTTAAGCTTTGTTTGGTAATCTACCATTCTGATGATGTAATCTCTTACATAACCAGCTCCATCATACCTCATGGCATATAATGCCTGAAGAAGCTACCCTATTCCAGCATTTGAAGATACACGATACCTGCTTTCTACAGCTTCCATAAATGCCTTAGTTGTACCATCCACAGGCAACCCACTCTTAAGATGATCCATGATTGACCTCTTCATGGACAATAAACAAATACGATTGGTCCTTGTCCATGATTCAAAATCTTTCTTTTGCTCTTCAGTACTTTCTACAGTAAGAGTAGCTGGCTGTTTTGTAGTGAAAGCAGAATGAACATCTGCCATCTCCATTGCGAACATAACATCCTCTTTCCATCTTTTAAAGTTTGCACCCGTAAGTGTCTCAATAGTTATCATTTGGTTGTTGATAGGAAAAATGACTGAAAGTGAGCCAATACAACATTAGTAATATACGAGTACTATATAAATACAATCACATACTTGGAGATTCACAAACTCTATTATGTAAACACCTTTGGGCAGAATACATAACAAATCAATGTAAAATCTCAGCATAGTAAAGGCCATGAGAATATTCTAATTTTTCATAATCTACCACCTTTAGGTGTATAGACTAATCCAATTAGTCTAAACACATGCATTTCAACTATGCAGCTCTTTATGTTCTAGTATATAATCACCTCCTTTGGGAGTATAACTATATACTAAAACGAAAACGTCCCTATCTGCATGAGAAAACCTCTTTTTGAACACAATTAAGTTGTGCCACTTTGACAGTCACAACCTAATTAGATCATTCCCATACTGCGGGACATGCTTTATGTACTCATTAGAATATGAATAAACATTGTAACACAATTAACTAAATGCATGCTATAATTACATATATTACCATAATAGCATACAATATAGTGTATATGACCAAGTTTAAGCATGATAGAAAGAAAACAAGATGTCAACATACATGCTCTAAACTTTAAAGCATCAAAAGAGACTGAAAAGATATATAAAACATAACATATAATATATCAAAATTTTTGTTATTCAAAAATATACATTCTGATTCAAATTGCACTCAATTTGGATCACCCACACACTCTCACGCACTAGTCAAAGTTTCTGGTCAAATTGTTGATTTTTTTTTTATCGTTGATTGTTGACCAGGTCGAGTTGACCCGTTGATCGGGTCGGGTTCATGGACCCGAATGGGTCGGACTAGGTTGACCTAAATGGGCCAAACCCGAATGGGCCGTATTGGGTTGACCCGAATGGGCCAAACCCGAGGGTCCAAATGGGCCGAACCGATGACCCAATCCAGATGGGCTGGATTAGGCCAACGCCAATGGGCCAAACCGACCTCGATGGGCCAGACCGACCCCGATGGGCCAGGCCGACCCGACCCAAATGGGTCAGACTACCCTGACCCGGGTCCAGCCTGATTGGATCCGAACCCGGATGACTCGCGAAGTGGGTCGATCTAGCTATTTAGGTCAAAAAATGACCCGAATAGAGCCCGAACGAACCGCGAACGATTTCATTCGCGATTCACTTAATTCGTGCAAAATTTGCACGAAATAAGCACCGATTCTAACACAGATCTACCGGAAATCAATAAAAAACAGGTTATTTTGGCTGATTAAACCACAAAAATGACCAAATTTGAACCTAAAAAGTTAGGTTTTGGGCAAAAACGAAAATGGACTCAAAAATGAGATTTTTGTGCTAAAAGTTTATATAGATCTATAGATCGACCTGCACAGAAGCGGATTGTAGAGAGAAACATCACAATCGGATCAAAATTTCATCAAATTTTGCCCAAGTAAGCGATTTGAGATTTTTTCAATTTGAAATTTTCAAAAATCATAGTTTGAACCCAAATAATCCGAAAATTGTTTCACCAAATCACAAAAAACACACAAATGTTCAGCAAATCACATTTTGAATCGAAGAGAAAACAAAAACGATTTTGTAAACCAAATAAAAATCAAAACCATATTTTAGACCTCATCTATGTGGCTCTGATACCACATGTTATAAAAGAAACTTTATAGGATCTGCATAGACAGATCTAAAATACCGTTTGTATGATTTTGATTTAGCAAACAAATAGAAATTGAATAGATAGAAACATACCGCTCTTGCGATCCATTCTTTCGTTGTTGAAAACTCAATAATGTTCCTTGGAATTCGGCCTTAGGCGAATATCCTCTATTCTCATAAGAATCATTGGCTCGATGAAAGAACCTAGGTTTCATCTCTTTGTGAAAAAGCAACCTTATGAAACTCTAAGAACAATATAAATATATATGAGCTAGAGGATAAGACCTAGCCTTACCTTATGTGCAACCCAATAGGCCCACTCATCACGGCCCTATTTGGTTAGCCACGGCCCACATCAGCCAGTCCATATTCAGAACTTATGGACCAACATAATATAGCCCACTTAAGTAAGCTTAAATAAAAATTAAGCTAACAAATATTACTATCATTTTCTATATTTGCTAATGCTTCAAGTCTCAATAGTCTTGATCTCTCAAAAAATGACCATTGGGAAGTTGGAACTGAGCCATCCTCTTAGGTCCCATCATTTCAACTAGACAATCGCAACCAAGTATGGTCATATTTTTTCAATCTTCCTTTTCACCCAAATTTCCTTATTCTCGTTAGACCTATCTTACAACTCAATAGGGGTAAGAACAACTTATTGGTTGCTATTTAGCACTAGTATCATTTATTTATTCTTGGACAGTAACAAAATAGCTCTTTTCTTGATTGAATTCTTCATAAAATTTCAATACTTCATTTGTTAGCTATGTCTCATAATAACATTAATGTGTTTGTCTTTGTCTATTTATGAACTTGATAAAAAGTTGGTCAATCTTGAATTTGTATAGAAATTTTGAAAGATTGATCATTTTGATTTTGACATAAATTATATTCTTAGTAAAATTAGAAATCTATATTTATTGGTCAAAACTAAGAAACAAGAGAAAAATTGAAGTGGCATCTTTTTTTTGTTCTTCAATGTTTTGGGTTATGTTAGGCCAAAGTTTGTTTTACGTTAAGAATAACATTGTTGTTTTCTTACAAACTGCAATAATCAATATTTCAAATTGGGAGGTCTAATTAGAATTTGACCCAAGTGTCGTGTCATGTTCATTTCACTGATTCAAGGCGGAGATAACATGACATTTTGACAACCGGTTTTGGCACAATAACTACAAACAAGCCGTGCGCTTCTGCCACCTCCGCCGCCCGAGTTCTTAGACGACGATGATCCAGAAACTTGAGAAGAGGACGGAGATCAGCCGGCGGTGCGAGCAAAACTTCCAAAGATAGTCAATACAATCCTCTAATATTCTCAAAATGTTTCTTTTATACAGAAAATGTAAAGGGCTGAGGCAGGGATGATGAATCAGAATCGCATATGAACAGGCCCTCATTTACAGCGTATCTGAGAGGTTTTGGGTTTGCTTTTCTTTATTGGGTTGACACATTTTCGGCCGACATTCTTAAGAGATATCCAGCCCATTAGTTGGGTTCTCTCAAACATTTTCGCCTCTCCTTGTATATCTGAGAGCTTGTCTTTGTACTAAATTTTCTAAAGGTAGTCAATACAATCCTCTAATATTCTCAAAATATTTCTTCTTTGAGGTTTTTGGTTTCTTTCAAACCTTCACCACCATTGTCTTCAAATGCTCAACACTCCAGGCGATTCCGGCGTTCCAAACAAACTCTATACAACGTCAGGCCCATTTTCAAACTGCATCTGCTTGGACGTATTTGGTTTCCTTCAAACCTTTGCCACCATGGAGCACGGCCTAATGGGTTTTCTGGCAAGTCAGAATCCTGGGCTGGGCCTGCAGATTTAGGCACGTAACAGGGGCTTATGGCAACTAACGATTCCCCTTGCTATCTCGAGAGGTTACCAACCAAGACTGTAGTGAGTCCTAATGGAGAGTTGGTTTCGGTAAGGGAAAACGAAGTAAAACTCTTGACCGAAAAGCAATAAGAAAGAAGGCTCAAGACAACGTTGTAAAGGTTGGCGAATGTGGTTGCGGAAGCCCTGCTTTTGAAGACGAAAGAGACATTGTTTCGAGACAAACGGAGTGGCTACATTTTAGCAAACCTTTAAACTCGGAAAATTCCATAAGACTCTTGATCACACAACAACTCCTTTTAATGTAGGTTCTCCATTTTTCCCCGGATAAAAACCATAGAATGATGCCTTTTTTGAATAGAATCCAGGCGTTTTTTAGAAGGGAGAAAATCACATTACGCAAGGACATCTACCCGACAACAGAAACCCCAAAACCCGTTCGTCTTTGACAAGGTTTTAGAAAATCCAGGCGCTTAACGTGATGGCAGGCCAGAGTTGGGGAAAGAAAGAGAGGAAATGGATGAAGGGATGAAGAACAGAAATGTGGGCTATGGCATCCAGGACAGTGAGAGGCTCCGCTAGCTAGACCTGGACGGGGACATTTTGACGCTGATATTTTTGCGAGTCCAGGAATTTTAAATGTCTGCAGTGCTACTCGCCTGCTTTTGATATTGGCCCATTTTGAATATTTTAGGCTTGGACACCAACTTTTGATAATTTTGAACTATAGTGCGCTTTGGCATAATCATAAACACTCATGCATATAAATTTTCTATTGTCACTTAGCTAGATAACATAGTAGTGAGTTAGTAGAGATTTTAATCATGAGATCTAGAATTTCATATATTGTATGAGTAAGTTAGGTGCATGTATTATAATATCTTTAAAAAAATTGCTTAACCTATTAGCTTGATTATAAGTTAATAAAAATTCTAATTGTAAGGTCTAAATTTAAACATCTATATGTAATGTACTATTAAAAAAATTTGATAATTAAAAAATAAAAACTCCCTTATTTAAGCATTTTAGAAAAATAAAGGCAAGTAGATTGAGCTTGCCATCATTAGGCCTTGTTCGACACCAATTTCTATATACTAAGATAGGTCTTGTCGTCTCTAGGCCTTACTTGGAATACGAACCTTTGTTGGACTAGCTACTTCAATTGAAATGGACCATATACAACCCAAACCCACCCTATCGAGAGCCTATCCTGCTAATCGTGCCTTAACAAAATGATTGCAAGCTGTACGATGCGGAGGGCCGTACACAAATCAAAGGTCTTGATAAAAATGTTAAAATGTTGGTTGTTTCATTCATCTTCATGAATAACCTACTATGGTTTAACATTCATAAACAAATGTTTAATCATATATTGTCTTCCATAAGACTAACTACCTTAACTTCTGCTAGTAAAGTCCCTAATGAAGCATCTGCCATCATTTTTTAGAAATATTGCTATAGGATTCAAACAAGTGAGAATGTTGTATTTGATATACAATAATTCTTTTTAGTTTTCTATTAGCTTTTTGTTAACTACTATCTGTATGAACCAAACCATCTTTTTGTAATTAGTGATCTAAAAGTCCGATAAAAGATTCAATAGTTCATTCATCATAAGGAATTTTTCTTGAAACATAAATATAATTTGAAACATCAAGAGCTTTATCATTTATATTATGTAGACTCTTCAATGATTGAATGCAACAAAGTTTGGATTGCTCTTAGGTTTAAAGAACAAGAATGCTTTCGCTAATACTCGAGGAGGATTGCATGAAATATTGAAATATAGCTTGGACTTGGGCTAAATAAATCCTTTGATATGCAAGTCCCAGGCCTAATTTTAGCATTAGGTGATCTTTTTTCCCTTCTTGAACATTTTCATTGGACCTCATCTATTTCAACCTCTTAGTGCTACAAAAGTAATAGATGCTAGTTTTGTATAGAAAGATCTTAGTTATTTATTTTTTCTTTATCTTTACATATTTTTCTTTTTTTAATGCCTTTCTTCTTTTTCCTTCCATCTTTTAACTTTTTGAATTTACATGTGTCTATTTTAGGGCCTTGTTTCTTGTAACTTTATACCTTGACTTTATCTTTTTCTTTAACTTTTAACCCTCCTAATTCTTCGAACCATTCAACAAGTTCTATTATTATGTTCTTGAAATTTTAAATTTAAAGTATATTAAAGTAAATTACACACAAGAGAGAAAAAAAAATGTTAACTTAATTCCTATTGTCACTAGTTAGCTAGTTCAAGTGATAGATTAACAGGGACTTAGACAGTAAGGTTTGAATTTAACACCTTATGTATAGGAATTTGGTAGATATATTATTAAATTAAAAGAAAAAAAAACAATGGATCATGTTTCTTTAAAGCTATTCTTAATGGGCCATTCCCCATTCTCCATTCTACACTGTCATTCATCCTTTACATTAACCCTAAATGGCCCACTCCGCACTCTTGGTCGTCCTTCAAATCAATTCATCATCGACGCCATTTCACACTCCCAGTCATCCTTCAAGTCAATCCCATCATTCACGCCATTACTTTCAGCAGGACACATAATTCACGGCCAAGCCTCTTTTACACGCGCGCTCTTTCATCTGACTCCGACGTTCCCAAACAAGAGGTGGCTGCACTAGTTCTTCTGTGAGTACACGCACACGTTAATCACATCAGAATTCAAACTTATATAGAATTCAAACACAAACAAGCTTGGTGACGAAACTCTCGGAAGTGTTCCGACTCTCTTTAAAATTTCAAAGTTTTTATTTTTTGATATTCCTTTGGAGATATCAAGTGCAAAAAATTAAAAGATTGGAGGCACATTGTTAAGTTCAAACAAAAAAATAAGGAATGAAGCGTCCATCCATAAACGTATTTCTCAAATATGTGAATTTTGCAGTAATCTAGTCATACATTTAATAATTTATTGCTAACAGTTCGGAAATCACGCGTCTTCTTTCACCTTTTGCTCAGTCTAGCCTAACACATTTGAATGATCTTTCTTTTTTTCTTTTCCCAAAGACTTTTCACTAAAGCTTTTCACTTTTTGTTCACTTTTCTACCAAATTTGATGGAGTTTTGACCTTTTGTTCCGTTAAACACGCCAAATTGGCAAAAATGAAGACTTTGTTATGTTAAACACGCCAATTTAAAAGATGCTATGCTTTTTAATTCAGCAAAAACAAAGACTTTCTTTTTGAAAGTCATCTCAAGAATGTCCGATGAGTCAAATATGTTAGAAAAATTTAGTCTCAAATAAGACTCTTTTACAGGATCTGAGCATTGATCATGGAGAAATAATGGGTTTAATATATGTAACATAAATAGATCAGAAAACATATCGTATTTTTCTATTTGCGCCGCCATTTTGGACTAAGTCTTCCACTCTATTCTCTCCAAATACTGGCTCGATGAGATAGCCAAAAGTTGCTACGTGAAAGGTTAGGGAGAAGGCGATAACAATGACTGCGTAAAAGCCCTTTTTATCTACTCATGTAAATAAGCGGTTATTTGGCGTGTGTGAGTAGTGGGTTATTTGTGAGTTAGTGTGCTTAGTGTTTTACGGGAGAGAGGGGCATGATGGATAAGGTGGCGAAACTACCCTGAGGGGCAGTTTCCCACAACTAAACGCAATAAAACAGATTCCATTGTTATCTCCAAAATTTCTCCCTTTAGCAACATTAAATATATATATATATGAACGGAGAGCTAGAGGGGGGACTTAGCCAATTAATAAAACGTCCATACAAATAGCCTTACTCATCAAAGTCTATAAGATGGACAACGGCCCACACAGCCAGTACCATATATGCAAAAGGGGAATATATGTACAATGTGTGTATAATTAAATGGACCAATAAAATCACATTGCATCGCCATGGTAGGGAATGAATATTTATGCATCATTGATATAAGCCCACATTACATAGACTCATACAATGAGCCAACAATCTCCCACTTGGGCTATAGCAATGATCATAAAAACAAATAATACTACTAGTAGATTTTATATATATGAAAATAATTTTAAAAACATGTTATGCTGATCTAGAAAATTCAGTAACATCCCTTATTGCCGATCTTGTCACATAAAGTTTCACACTCGTGGATAATAGTGGTAATTATGCCATTTAGAGACACAACTCCCAAGATAGTCACAAGAGTCCTCCACTTTACGAACATAAATCTTATATGGTAGTGTGGTGGACAAGTAACACCACAAAAGAAATGTAGTATTACCCTCCTATCAGTCCCATTCTCCTAATGACCAGTGTCACCAACAAAACCGTCATAGGGGAATATCATTTCAAATGACAAACCGTCCCAAAAGGACATCCCCAAGGTGACAAGACGTCATCGACAAACCGTCCCAGGACAATATAAAATGTCTTGTGTAGGGTACTCGAGTACATAAATATTTATGTGCTACAAAACATTACAATATGGCCAACAATAATGTGCCCAAGCCAAATGCTTAAGGTTGCACCTTCCTCAAGACTTTATAACCTGTCTTAAACAAGCACATATGTGTCTCACAAGTTTATGAAAATTAAACAACAAACAGGTATTTAAGATGTACATGCATCAATCAAGGTTTCATAACAATAAACAAACAAATGCTGCAATGATACATAACAATGAAGTGGGCATCAGCTCCCATTGAACAAAAGTGCTCAACAAACATTTATAGCTCCCACTGAGCAAAAGCATCAAAATAGAGAGCATAAGCTCCCACTAAACAAAGGCATCAAATGAAGAACAAAGACCCATGCGGTCAACGTGCTTTTGCAATACAAAAGGACTTAACCCTTTAGTAAGTGGGTTAGCTACCATGGCATTTATTCCAATGTGCTCCACTGTAACTTCACCATTCTTTACCCTCTCTTTAATTGTCAAAAATTTGATCTCTATGTGCTTGGCCCCTTTGATATTTCTATTGTCGTTAATGAATGACATAGCAGCAGAATTATCACAATATAATTGAACGGGCCTTTCAATAAAATCAAGGGCAGTCAACAACTTTATAAGGTTTTTCAACCAAATGGCTTGAACAGCCGCACCATAACAAGCCACAAACTCCGCATGCATTGTGGAGGATGTAATCAACGTCTGTTTAACACTTTTCCATGACACTACTCCACCTGCCATAATGAAGATATAAGCTAATGTGGATTTTAAATCATCCTTATCACCTGTAAAATCCGCATATGAATACCCAACAACCTCCAAATCATCCACATGTCTATAAGTCAACATATAATTTCTTGTTCCTTTCAAGTATCTCATAACCTTTTTGGCAGCAACCCAATGATCATGACTAGGGTTAGATTGAAATCTGCTAAGAACTCCAGTGGCAAAAGCAATATTAGGTCTGGTGCAAACCTGTGCATACATAAAGCTACCTATTGCACTGGCATATGGTATTCTCTTCATAGTTTCCTTATCAGCTTCACTTTGAGGGCATTGTAATTTATTCAGCTTGTCACTTCTAAGTATTGGTGCACTTCCAGGTTTACAATCTTGCATGTTAAACCTTATTAATACCCGATCAATATATGCCCTCTGAGAAAGACCTAACAATCGACGTGAACGATCTCTATGGATCTCAATCCCGAGAACAAAAGAAGCTTTACCAAGGTCTTTCATACCAAACTGAGAAGACAATAATGTCTTAGTTTCTCGAAGTAACCTCATATCTTTGCATGCCAATAATATGTCATCGACATAAAGAATTAACAAAATTAGGGTACTCCCACTGAACTTGGTATATATGCAACGATCCATCAAGTTCTCAACAAAACCACACGAAGTGATAAAGCTATCAAATTTCAAGTACCATTACCTCGAGGCTTGCTTAAGGCCATAAATGGATTTCTTTAGGTTACAAACAAACTTATTGGCATTATCTTTCTCAAAACTCTCAGGTTGTTCCATATATACTTCTTTATCCAAGACTCCATTTAAAAAGGCAGTCTTAACATCCATCTGGTACAGTTCCATATCAAAATGAGCCACTACTGCCATAATGATCCTAAATGAGTCTTTAGAGGATACTAGCGAAAATGTCTCATCATAATCAACTCCATCTTTCTGTGTGAATCCCTTAGCAACCAATCTGGCCTTGAATTAACAAAATTGGGGTACTCCCACCGAACTTGGTATATATGCAACGATCCATCAAGTTCTCAACAAAACCACACGAAGTGATAAAACTATCAAATTTCAAGTACCATTACCTCGAGGCTTGCTTAAGACCATAAATGGATTTCTTTAGGTTACAAACAAACTTATTGGCATTATCTTTCCACAAAACTCTCAGGTTGTTCCATATATACTTTTTTATCCAAGACTCCATTTGAAAAGGCAGTCTTAACATCCATCTGGTACAGTTCCATATCAAAATGAGCCACTACTGCCATAATGATCCTAAATGAGTCTTTAGAGGATACTGGCGAAAATGTCTGATCATAATCAACTCCATCTTTCTGTGTGAATCCCTTAGCAACCAATCTGGCCTTGAATTAACAAAATTGGGGTCCTCCCACCGAACTTAGTATATATGCAACGATCCATCAAGTTCTCAACAAAACCACACGAAGTGATAAAGCTATCAAATTTCAAGTACCATTACCTCGAGGCTTGCTTAAGACCATAAATGGATTTCTTTAGGTTACAAACAAACTTATTGGCATTATCTTTCCACAAAACTCTCAGGTTGTTCCATATATACTTTTTTATCCAAGACTCCATTTAAAAAGGCAGTCTTAACATCCATCTGGTACAGTTCCATATCAAAATGAGCCACTACTGCCATAATGATCCTAAATGAGTCTTTAGAGGATACTAGCGAAAATGTCTCATCATAATCAACTCCATCTTTCTGTGTGAATCCCTTAGCAACCAATCTGGCCTTGAATTAACAAAATTGGGGTACTCCCACCGAACTTGGTATATATGCAACGATCCATCAAGTTCTCAACAAAACCACACGAAGTGATAAAACTATCAAATTTCAAGTACCATTACCTCGAGGCTTGCTTAAGACCATAAATGGATTTCTTTAGGTTACAAACAAACTTATTGGCATTATCTTTCCACAAAACTCTCAGGTTGTTCCATATATACTTTTTTATCCAAGACTCCATTTGAAAAGGCAGTCTTAACATCCATCTGGTACAGTTCCATATCAAAATGAGCCACTACTGCCATAATGATCCTAAATGAGTCTTTAGAGGATACTGGCGAAAATGTCTGATCATAATCAACTCCATCTTTCTGTGTGAATCCCTTAGCAACCAATCTGGCCTTGAATTAACAAAATTGGGGTCCTCCCACCGAACTTAGTATATATGCAACGATCCATCAAGTTCTCAACAAAACCACACGAAGTGATAAAGCTATCAAATTTCAAGTACCATTACCTCGAGGCTTGCTTAAGACCATAAATGGATTTCTTTAGGTTACAAACAAACTTATTGGCATTATCTTTCACAAAACTCTCAGGTTGTTCCATATATACTTCTTTATCCAAGACTCCATTTAAAAAGGCAGTCTTAACATCCATCTGGTACAGTTCCATATCAAAATGAGCCATTACTGCCATAATGATCCTAAATGAGTCTTTAGAGGATACTAGCGAAAATGTCTCATCATAATCAACTCCATCTTTTTGTGTGAATCCCTTAGCAACCAATCTGGCCTTGAATTAACAAAATTGGGGTACTCCCACCGAACTTGGTATATATGCAACGATCCATCAAGTTCTCAACAAAACCACACGAAGTGATAAAACTATCAAATTTCAAGTACCATTACCTCGAGGCTTGCTTAAGACCATAAATGGATTTCTTTAGGTTACAAACAAACTTATTGGCATTATCTTTCCACAAAACTCTCAGGTTGTTCCATATATACTTTTTTATCCAAGACTCCATTTGAAAAGGCAGTCTTAACATCCATCTGGTACAGTTCCATATCAAAATGAGCCACTACTGCCATAATGATCCTAAATGAGTCTTTAGAGGATACTAGCGAAAATGTCTCATCATAATCAACTCCATCTTTCTGTGTGAATCCCTTAGCAACCAATCTGGCCTTGAATTAACAAAATTGGGGTACTCCCACCGAACTTGGTATATATGCAACGATCCATCAAGTTCTCAACAAAACCACACGAAGTGATAAAACTATCAAATTTCAAGTACCATTACCTCGAGGCTTGCTTAAGACCATAAATGGATTTCTTTAGGTTACAAACAAACTTATTGGCATTATCTTTCACAAAACTCTCAGGTTGTTCCATATATACTTCTTTATCCAAGACTCCATTTAAAAAGGCAGTCTTAACATCCATCTGGTACAGTTCCATATCAAAATGAGCCATTACTGCCATAATGATCCTAAATGAGTCTTTAGAGGATACTAGCGAAAATGTCTCATCATAATCAACTCCATCTTTTTGTGTGAATCCCTTAGCAACCAATCTGGCCTTGAATTAACAAAATTGGGGTACTCCCACCGAACTTGGTATATATGCAACGATCCATCAAGTTCTCAACAAAACCACACGAAGTGATAAAACTATCAAATTTCAAGTACCATTACCTCGAGGCTTGCTTAAGACCATAAATGGATTTCTTTAGGTTACAAACAAACTTATTGGCATTATCTTTCCACAAAACTCTCAGGTTGTTCCATATATACTTTTTTATCCAAGACTCCATTTGAAAAGGCAGTCTTAACATCCATCTGGTACAGTTCCATATCAAAATGAGCCACTACTGCCATAATGATCCTAAATGAGTCTTTAGAGGATACTAGCGAAAATGTCTCATCATAATCAACTCCATCTTTCTGTGTGAATCCCTTAGCAACCAATCTGGCCTTGAATTAACAAAATTGGGGTACTCCCACCGAACTTGGTATATATGCAACGATCCATCAAGTTCTCAACAAAACCACACGAAGTGATAAAACTATCAAATTTCAAGTACCATTACCTCGAGGCTTGCTTAAGACCATAAATGGATTTCTTTAGGTTACAAACAAACTTATTGGCATTATCTTTCCACAAAACTCTCAGGTTGTTCCATATATACTTTTTTATCCAAGACTCCATTTGAAAAGGCAGTCTTAACATCCATCTGGTACAGTTCCATATCAAAATGAGCCACTACTGCCATAATGATCCTAAATGAGTCTTTAGAGGATACTGGCGAAAATGTCTGATCATAATCAACTCCATCTTTCTGTGTGAATCCCTTAGCAACCAATCTGGCCTTGAATTAACAAAATTGGGGTCCTCCCACCGAACTTAGTATATATGCAACGATCCATCAAGTTCTCAACAAAACCACACGAAGTGATAAAGCTATCAAATTTCAAGTACCATTACCTCGAGGCTTGCTTAAGACCATAAATGGATTTCTTTAGGTTACAAACAAACTTATTGGCATTATCTTTCACAAAACTCTCAGGTTGTTCCATATATACTTCTTTATCCAAGACTCCATTTAAAAAGGCAGTCTTAACATCCATCTGGTACAGTTCCATATCAAAATGAGCCATTACTGCCATAATGATCCTAAATGAGTCTTTAGAGGATACTAGCGAAAATGTCTCATCATAATCAACTCCATCTTTTTGTGTGAATCCCTTAGCAACCAATCTGGCCTTGAATTAACAAAATTGGGGTACTCCCACCGAACTTGGTATATATGCAACGATCCATCAAGTTCTCAACAAAACCACACGAAGTGATAAAACTATCAAATTTCAAGTACCATTACCTCGAGGCTTGCTTAAGACCATAAATGGATTTCTTTAGGTTACAAACAAACTTATTGGCATTATCTTTCCACAAAACTCTCAGGTTGTTCCATATATACTTTTTTATCCAAGACTCCATTTGAAAAGGCAGTCTTAACATCCATCTGGTACAGTTCCATATCAAAATGAGCCACTACTGCCATAATGATCCTAAATGAGTCTTTAGAGGATACTAGCGAAAATGTCTCATCATAATCAACTCCATCTTTCTGTGTGAATCCCTTAGCAACCAATCTGGCCTTGAATTAACAAAATTGGGGTACTCCCACCGAACTTGGTATATATGCAACGATCCATCAAGTTCTCAACAAAACCACACGAAGTGATAAAACTATCAAATTTCAAGTACCATTACCTCGAGGCTTGCTTAAGACCATAAATGGATTTCTTTAGGTTACAAACAAACTTATTGGCATTATCTTTCCACAAAACTCTCAGGTTGTTCCATATATACTTTTTTATCCAAGACTCCATTTGAAAAGGCAGTCTTAACATCCATCTGGTACAGTTCCATATCAAAATGAGCCACTACTGCCATAATGATCCTAAATGAGTCTTTAGAGGATACTGGCGAAAATGTCTGATCATAATCAACTCCATCTTTCTGTGTGAATCCCTTAGCAACCAATCTGGCCTTGAATTAACAAAATTGGGGTCCTCCCACCGAACTTAGTATATATGCAACGATCCATCAAGTTCTCAACAAAACCACACGAAGTGATAAAGCTATCAAATTTCAAGTACCATTACCTCGAGGCTTGCTTAAGACCATAAATGGATTTCTTTAGGTTACAAACAAACTTATTGGCATTATCTTTCACAAAACTCTCAGGTTGTTCCATATATACTTCTTTATCCAAGACTCCATTTAAAAAGGCAGTCTTAACATCCATCTGGTACAGTTCCATATCAAAATGAGCCATTACTGCCATAATGATCCTAAATGAGTCTTTAGAGGATACTAGCGAAAATGTCTCATCATAATCAACTCCATCTTTTTGTGTGAATCCCTTAGCAACCAATCTGGCCTTGAATTAACAAAATTGGGGTACTCCCACCGAACTTGGTATATATGCAACGATCCATCAAGTTCTCAACAAAACCACACGAAGTGATAAAACTATCAAATTTCAAGTACCATTACCTCGAGGCTTGCTTAAGACCATAAATGGATTTCTTTAGGTTACAAACAAACTTATTGGCATTATCTTTCCACAAAACTCTCAGGTTGTTCCATATATACTTTTTTATCCAAGACTCCATTTGAAAAGGCAGTCTTAACATCCATCTGGTACAGTTCCATATCAAAATGAGCCACTACTGCCATAATGATCCTAAATGAGTCTTTAGAGGATACTAGCGAAAATGTCTCATCATAATCAACTCCATCTTTCTGTGTGAATCCCTTAGCAACCAATCTGGCCTTGAATTAACAAAATTGGGGTACTCCCACCGAACTTGGTATATATGCAACGATCCATCAAGTTCTCAACAAAACCACACGAAGTGATAAAACTATCAAATTTCAAGTACCATTACCTCGAGGCTTGCTTAAGACCATAAATGGATTTCTTTAGGTTACAAACAAACTTATTGGCATTATCTTTCCACAAAACTCTCAGGTTGTTCCATATATACTTTTTTATCCAAGACTCCATTTGAAAAGGCAGTCTTAACATCCATCTGGTACAGTTCCATATCAAAATGAGCCACTACTGCCATAATGATCCTAAATGAGTCTTTAGAGGATACTGGCGAAAATGTCTGATCATAATCAACTCCATCTTTCTGTGTGAATCCCTTAGCAACCAATCTGGTCTTGAATCTGTCTATCTTTCCAGTGGAATCTTTCTTTGTCTTAAACACCCATTTGCAACCAACGAGCTTGCATCCTTCAGGTCGCTCAACTAAATCCCAGACTTCATTATGCTTCATGGACTGCATTTCATCTTTCATAGCATTCAACCAAAATTCTGATTATGGACTTGAAACAGCCTCAGAGTAGGTCACTGGATCCTGTACAATCCCAATGTCATAATCATGTTCACCAAGATATCCCTCATAGTCAGGGTGGACAATTGATCTCCTCTCTCTAGTAGATTTTTGAATTGGCGGAGCAACAGTATTTTGATCTTGAGCTTGCATTTCCTCAACTGGAACTTCATCAGTATCATGTTCTTGCACATCTACATGTACTAGAACTGGTTCAACAGGTTGCATGCTCAATGAAGTAAAAGGATCAGCTTCAACACCCACATAGGTAACGCCTCCGCTCTCTGAGGTCTGTGAACATTCAGCTTTCTCTGCAACATCAAGCTCTAAGAACTTAGCTGTTTGTGAATCCACAATTCTAGGACCTCCACCAGGGTTACAGAATCGATAGCCCTTGGAGTGCTCTGGGTAGGACACAAAATAACATCTAGTGGTTCGTGGATCTAACTTTCCCAGAGTCGGATTATACAATTTCACCTCTGCTGGGCACCCCCAAACTTTAATATGGTTTAAACTAGGCTTGCGTCCCTTAAACAACTCAAATGGAGTCAGCTGAACTGCTTTAGTAGGAACGCGATTAAGAATATACATAGAAGTCTTTAAGGCTTCTCCCCATAAAAACTAGGGCAGATTATTACCACTCATCATGCTTCTAACCATATCCATCAAAGTTCTATTTCGCCTCTCAGCGACACCATTCTGTTCTGGGCTCCCTGGCATAGTGAATTGAGCAATTATGCCATAATCTTGTAAATATTGAGCAAATGGTCCCTTATACTGTCCTATGTCACCATGTCTCCCATAGTATTCTCCACCTCGATAAGATCTCACAATCTTTATACTCTTTCCTAACTGTTTCTCAACTTCAACCTTAAATTCCTTAAACTTCTCAAGGGACTCTGACTTTTCTTTGATCAAATACACATATCCATAGTGTGAGAAATCATCTATAAAGGTAATAAAGTAAACATCACCATGCAATGTTGGTCTATATGGACCACTTATGTCAGTGTGCACCACACCCAACAAATCAGAACAGTGAACCGCAGTCTTTTTCTTTGTTTTAGTCAACTTGCCTCTACAACAATCCACACAGGTTTCCAAATCCTCATTAAGAGTGGGCAAAATTCCTACTTTTATCAACCTTTGTATTCTCTCTTTTGAAATGTGGCAGAGTCTCTTATGCCATAATGTATATGATTGCTCTTTAGACATCACCCTCTTAGGAACATTACGTTCATCATTCATTGTAACATAGATCTCATGTAGGGATAAACAAATCTTATATAAACCATGATTCAAAGTGCAACAACCAATAAGGTTCGAATCAAAACATACATTAATAATGGAGTTCTTAACTTCAAAAGAATACCTTAATTTGTCTAACAAAGAAACTGAAACTAGATTCCGTCTAAAGGACGGTACATAAAAGGTGTTATATAAAGTCATCCTAAAACCAGCCTCTAAAAGCAAGGTGACATCTCCAACGAACTTTACATCAACCTTCACGTTGTTCCCTACAAAGAGATACTTCTCATCCTGACTTGGCCTCCTCCGGTTTACAAATCCCTGAATGGTAAATGTTACATGGTTAGTGGCACTTGTATCTAACCACCAAGAACTAGAGGATGTTTCTACCATATGAGACTCACAAACATAAGCTAAAGAGCAATTACCTCCATTTGGGTGCTTTCCCTTGCTCTTCCTGAGCCTGGGACAATTAGGTTTCTTATGCCCCTTTGCCCTGTAATAGAAACATATGATCTCATCTGGCTTGACCCCAGCAGCCATCTGAGACCTCCTTGTCCCAGCAACATTGCCCTGAGGGGCTAATTCCCAGAAAGTTGGGCAAGCCCTTCTAGGGTCTCTATTACGTTGCGGCTTGAATCTTCTGTTTCTACTAGAACTAGCTCCCTGAGTATACAAGACAACACGACTTTTATTAGCTCTTAACAGCTTCTCTTCAACCATCACTTGAGCTAACAGCTCATTAGTTGTCCACTACTCATGTCGCATATGATAAGTCGTCTTAAGAACAGCAAAGTTTGCAGGGAGGCTATTCAAAACCTTATGAATTATGATTGCATCAGAAAGGGGAACATCTGCCTTCTTGAGTTTGGCCTTATAGTCAATCACCTTCATGATATAATTTCTTACAGGCATGGACCCATCATACTTAAGATCAAGTAACTCTTGCAGAAGCTCCCCAGCTAGAGCATTAATGGGCGGTGTATACTGTTTCTCCACTACCTCTAAAAATTCCTTAGCAGTGCCATCAGTGGGTAAATCCGCCTGAAGGTGATCCTCAATTGTCCTTTACATTGTCAATATACAAAACTCATTCTTTCTAGCCCAGGTAGCACATTTATTCCTATACTCTTTTGTGCTAGCCTTAGTAGGGTCCTTTGGCTTTTCAGTAGTGAGGACTGAATGTAGATTAGAAATCCGCAAAGCAAAGCGGAGATCAGCCAACCATTTCTTGAAGTTCAATCCAGTCAAGATTTCTATGATTACTGTGCAGTTGTTGACCGTGAAAGTTGCTGTAATTCATAATACATAACAGGAGCACACAATGAGTAGATAAGAAGAGAGTTTCACAAGCATTATCATATAAACACCTGTGGGCAGTCAACATGATGTGCCATCCAAAAACTCTCCGCACAACAACTGTCATAAGGAAGAACCAATCATCACAATCCACCTCTTGTGGGTGTATGGACCGCAAAGACCAGCCCAAATCCAGACATGCTAGTTATGCAACATCCAATTCCTAACACATAATCACCTCCTATGGGAGAATGAGACGTACTAAGATTGGACTCATCCACAGTACAAGAACGAAGTCTCATAACTTAATCAAATTATGCCACTGTGGTGGTCGCAATCCAATTGAATCACATGACCCCCGTGTACTTAGAGAAATCCCTCAAATGCACAAAACACAAACTCACAACCTAACCAAGGTGTGCCACTGTGGTGGTCACAACTTAATCAAGCTATGAGCTCAGTTTGTGCTGCGGGATACAACATACACTACTCACAATCCAAATGTGCAACTTAATTTTTGAAAGATGGACACTTGTCTCTAAATTGCACTTAATTAACACTTTAAGTGTTATGTAATTTGTATGCTAGACTAAAACAGCCTAATATAATATGTAAATAAACAAATAATATTCAGAAGGCCATAAATAATTTTTCAAACAGTTAATCATCACATGCTAGCATACAAGTATGGCATATAAAATTAATTAAACAATAAATCAAGTAATTTCAATTTAAATAATCATCAAACAGAGACAATTATTTTAAATAAATTGCATCAGAATATAAAAAATAAAATAATAAAAATTTTGACGTAAAAAGAGTTGTCAAACGTGCCTCCACGCGCCGCCAATTGGTACGGCTGACTCGGCCGAGTCAACTCGGCCGGTTCAGGCTGACTCGGCCAATTCGGGGCCAACTCGACCAATATGGCCGGTTCGCCATCAGAGCCGCCGGTTCTCCGGCCAATCAAAGTGTCGTCGGAATCGTCGGCACATGGCCAACATTCGACGCCATAGATGGTAGCACTTCGGTGTACACCGGCGACTAGATCTAGATGAAACTAGATCCGATTTGGCCCGATTTGGCCGGTTCGGCATCTGGCTAGCCAGTTCTCCGGTCGATCGAGATGCATTGGGATCGTCAGTGGAGGATCTACCTCCGATGACCTACTCGATGGCAAACAGCGGTGTCTGGCGGCTTGACTGGGCTCGAGTTGGGTCGGGTCACATGCGACCCGGTCGAAAAATCACCGTTTTCGGTGGTTCTTGACATCGACGGAATCAGCACGCCATGCTGGTTCCAAATCTGACCTCATCTAGTCCAAAGGACCACTAGTTTAGCTCATATCTGAATTTGAAATTTTAGACTATGAAAAATACGAAAACCCATTTTTAGATCGGTACCAAAACGTGGTTTTGGATCAATTTAACTCACCAGATCAATACTATATATGCTTTGATACCAATTGTTAGAAAAATTTAGTCTCAAATAAGACTCTTTTACAGGATCTGAGCATTGATCATGGAGAAATAATGGGTTTAATATATGTAACATAAATAGATCAGAAAACATACCGTATTTTTCCATTTGCGCCACCATTTTGGACTAAGTCTTCCACTCTATTCTCTCCAAATACTGGCTCGATGAGATAGCCAAAAGTTGTTGCGTGAAAGGTTAGGGAGAAGGCGATAACAATGACTGCGTAAAAGCCCCTTTTATCTACCCGTGTGAATAAGCGGTTATTTGGCGTGTATGAGTAGTGGGTTATTTATGAGTTAGTGTGCTTAGTGTTTTACGGGAGAGAGAGGCATGATGGATGAGGTGGCGAAACTGCCCTGAGGGGCAGTTTCCCACGACTAAACGCAATAAAACAGATTCCATTGTTATCTCCAAAATTTTTCCCTTTAGCAACATTAAATATATTAAATATATATATAAACGGAGAGCTAGAGGGGGGACTTAGCCAATTAATAAAATGTCTATACAAATAGCCTTACTCATCAAAGTCTATAAGATAGATAACGGCCCACACCAGCTAGTACCATATATGCAAAAGGGGAATATATGTATAATGTGTGTACAATTAAATGGACCAATAAAATTACATTGCATCGCCACGATAGGGAATGAATATTTATGCATCATTGATATAAGCCCACATTACATGGACTCATACAATGAGCCAACAAAATATTCACATATGATAATATTATGTGTCTTATCAAGGCAACAATATAAAGACGCAGTTCTTCGATGATAAGAAAAATTGCAAGCTGTTTTTGCGCTTCTCCCAGAAATGAAGACTCTTTTCACTAAGAATGCCATTTTACTTCGGGTTATGATCAATTTTTTTCCATTGGCATGTGGTAAAGGCTGCAGCGAAGAACAGAGAGAAGCTCTCTTGCAGATCAAAAACTCCACAAATGGTTTAGCCTTCAAGGATTAGGACGGTCGGGATTGTTGTCAAGCGTTTGGAATTACTTGTAATGGTGCCGCTAGAAGAATTAGCGACATATTTTTATGGGAAACGTGGGCACCACCTGGCATCTGGTATCCAAACGTCACCTTATTCACCTTGTTTGATGAGCTGGAGGGATTGGGGATTGCTAACGCACGAATTGGAGGAGGGCTTGAACGTAAGAACTTTTACTTGATTTATCATATTTCGCCTTATGTTTTCTAACGTGAATTCTTGGCTCAATGTGTGGAAAGGTTTTTTTTTTTAATTTTGACTTTTTTAGATCATTGCATCTGAAATAGTTAATATATTTGTTTATTCAATTTTAAATACATTATAGAATTTAAACCTACTCCAAATATGTTACAATTGAAACTTTATTATAGACGAGGTGGGCTTTTGTTTGCCTTTTGTTAGTTTTTTTTAACTATAGTACTCTGATATACTAAACGTATAAAATGCTTTAAGTATTTAATTATCAATTATGTTATTTCTTGTTTTACTTTACATAATAAAGAATCTAAGCTTCTTTTGTTTGAAAAATTCAAACCTATACACTAAATTTTTGAGAAGAAAATAGTTATTTCGTGTCCCTCTTGCGACTTGTAATTCTATTCCTTATATGTATATAATGTAAATCCTTATTCAAATAATTTGTTAAATTTATTTTGTTGCAGCGTTTTGTGAACTAAAGAAATTGAAATATCTAAAGAATTTGGAGCTTAGTAATAATACAGTGGAAGGCAATATTCCTCATTGTCTTGGGATGTTTGAAAATCTTCAAAGTATTGTTTTAGGAAATAATCACCTTACAGGTAATGTGCCTTCATCCATATTCTTTAACTATAGCAAAATTGAGGAGTTTGATGTTTCGCACAATCAATTGGAAGGGGTCTTGTCATTTTCTATGTTTGCCAATGCTTCAAGTCTTAGTGAAATTTACCTTTCAAACAATGAGAATTTGGAAGTTGAAACTGAGTCATCCTTGTGGGTCCCATCATTTCAACTTAACATTCTAGACTTGGAACACTGCAACCTTAACCATAAGTATGGTCACGTTGTCCCAAGCTTCATCTCCACCCAAATTTCCTTGCACATATTAGACCTATCTTCCACCTCAATAGAGATGAGCATTCCTTGTTGGTTGCTATTCAACACCAGTATCATAGGTTTGTTCTTGGATAGCAACAAAATAAGCGGCTCTTTTAGCGATTGCCCTCCTGATCGAATTTCAGCACTTGGAACATTGGCCATGTCTAATAATAACATCACAGGTCCACTTCTAAAAAAAATTAGAAATATTTTTTCATTGGTATGTTTTATTGACATGTCCTTAAATGCATTACAAGGCACCATTCCATGGTCCTTTGGCAGTCTTACTTTATATATGGTAGATTTTTCTAATAACATGCTTTCCGGGACTATATCATAAAGTTTGACTAGAGGAGGCACCCCACTAATGTATCTAGACCTATCAAACAACAAATTGAGAGGAGAAATGCTTCCAAGGGATTCCAACATGACAGAGTTGAAGTGGTTAAAACTCGAGGAGAATTACTTTGATGGAATCATTTCACCCACAATCTTAAATAGTCCAAAATTACGAGTTTTAGATATCCAAAATAATCAACTTTCGGGAACCATTCCTAAGTGGTTATATGATGTACTAACTTGGTGGCAATTCTTTTAAGTGGAAATCATTTGGAAGGTCACTTGCTTCAAGAAATGTGTCAAATGAAGAATGTTCGAATTTTCAGTATCTCTAATAATCACATTTCAGGAAATATTCCTTCTTGTCTTGATAATGTTAAATCTTGGAAAAAGCCTTCTAGATATGTTGATTCAAAATATGACAAGCTTCAAGATGACTTTTCTTTTTCAAAGATTCTAGCAGAGGGACTTTCATTGTTAGATTCAAAAATGTCCTTGCAAGTGAAAAAAAGGGAACTTACTTTCAAAGGTATTCCACTCTCATTAATGACTGCTATTGACTTGTCATCAAATCAATTGACAGGTTCCATTCCTTTTGAAATAGGAAAATTATCACAACTTTTGTCCTTAAACTTGTAAAGTAATTTTCTAATAGGTCCTATTCCAAGTTCTTTTCAAAACTTGGTAAGTATGGAAAGCTTGGACCTTTCGTACAATAAGTTGAGTGGGAAAATACCAAATGAATTGGTTGGGCTGAGTTTTCTTGTTGTATTTAGCATTGCCTACAACAATCTTTCTGGAAGAATTCCATTTGAAGGATAGTTTTTAACCTTTGAGATGCAAGATTTCAATGGCAATGCAAAACTTTGTGGAAATCCTTTACCAAGAAATTGTTCAACAACAATCGAACTTGAATAAAAAGACAAAGGCCAAAGTAATGATGGAAAGGAGGAGATTAGAATAATTGATGATCCTATCTTCTATGCCTTTGTTGCCATCTCTTATGTGACTGGATTTTGGGTTTTGTTGGGAATTCTTATTATTAATAAGAAATGGAGGCAAATTTACTTTAAAATCATAGACAAATATATAGATAGATTATTATTTTGAAATACTTTCTTAGACTTAGCAATCTTTATCCTAATTTTTAGTTGAAAGTAAGTTTTGTATCTACCAATTGTATTTCTACTAGTCTTGTTTTACTATTGGGTTTGAGTTTTCATTTTTTTTTTCTTCTATTTTTGAAAAGAGTATGTAATCTACTTGGAATAAAGAAATGGGTGTAAAAGCATATGCTTCCTAAGATGGGAATAAAACAAGAGGAACTTTTCAAATTTGAATTGGCAGGATCGCATACATAATGCCAATGCGCCAAATTTTCTTTTGACTTGATATTGTTGCCAAAACTTGCCTTTTTCTCCACGTATTTGTAAAAAATTCCAAATATAAAAGGTTTGAAATTATGGAAAAACATTTTGGGCGACTAATTAGGGAGTCTTAAGTACATGATGATGATGAATTTGCTTTTTTGTGATTGATTTGGATACCAAAGTTAATGCAGTACCCTTGATGTTGAAGCAATTTCTTTCATTTATAGAATTCAATCTTTGGCACCTGAGATGATGGGAGACTAGAGCACTCTTCAATGTTCACGTATTTATTTGGCTATTGTTGGGCAGCATCATGCACTTGATATTTTAGACTTTTTTCATTATATTTTAAGAGTTTTTATTTTAGTATGTTTAGTTGTGTATATATATTAAATGGTAACTATCAATATAAGAGTATAATTTATACTTAAATTTTAATATTATATTGTATATTATATTTAATTTGTATTAAATGGTAACTCATTCTAAATGTTTATGTTGGAAAAGACTTAATTCCTTCCTTTAAAATCAATTATTAAGAAAATAGTATTCTTAAATATACAAAATATAAGATAAAGGGCTTTAGGCCTTTAATTATCCCTTTGGATCCTTTAAAACTCTCTTTTTAATGGAAGATGAAGAATGATAATATTATAAATCTATTAGTTGATTAACTTGAAATTTTCTAACAAATTCCAAGATCAAGTGTTTTTCCTATAAACATATTCCTGGTTTATGGATTTTACCAAAGCCAGGTCAAGTCTCTTTGTGTAAGAATTCATTTCTATCCTATCTCGTCTTTAAGGCATTTATAACAAATCTAAATGCTACTTGGATCAATAGAAGAATTCTAGCTACAATCAGCATACACAAAGTAATTCTATACTATATATTTCTGAGCACTACATCCAAAGTTTGCCAACAACTCAACTAGACGTTGTTTCTTAGGCAAACTAAAAATTAGTTCGTATCTCATTATATTACAGTAATAGCATCATTTACAAAAAAGATAATTTGAAACCACTCTCCTTTTTCCTTTAATCAGGGTGCATTTTTAGGAGAAACACTCACAAGCCTCTTTCCCAATGCACCATACTCTGTTCCATCCTGATGTTGTAGCCAAAGAACTTACTTTTATCCCACCGTATGTCAGTTCCAAATCTGATCTGGCACTTAAAGGAGATTCACTACACATTCTAGATGCCATGTTCATCTGGTCAATCAGCGAGTGCCTTACACGTGAAGCAACCGAGGGAGATTCACAGAGACTTATATCAGGGAAGCAACGTGTTGGGACTAGTGAATTTGGATTGCTCAAGACATCCTTTTGCAAAATGTCCCTTGATGTCAAAGGCCAAAAACGGAAGCATGGCTATATTTTACAAAACTTTAAACCCGGAAAATCTCATGAGGTTCTAGATCTTAAGTACTATACCATACAATAATCCCCTTTAGATTTAGGCTCCCCATTTTTCCCTGGACAACAACCATAGAATGATGCCTTTTCTGAACAAAAACCAGGCGGTTATTGGAAGGGAGAAAATCCAGTTATGCAAGGACATCTGCCCAACAACAGAATCCCAAAAACTCGTTCCTCTTTGACAAGGTCTTGGAAACTCCAGGCGCTTAACGTGACGGCAGGCCGAAAGTAAGAGAGGAATGGATGAAGGGATGAAGAACAAGAGGGTGCGCTAGTACCTGAGGAGAATTGCGTAAAAATACTGAAAGAAAGCTTAGAGTTGGATTTGACAGATCTTTTTGATATGCAAGTTGTAGGCCTAATTTCAGCATCCACGAGGTTATCTTTTTCCCTTCTTGAACATTTTCATTGGGCCTTGTCTATTTGCTGTAAAAGTAGTATATGCCAAATCTGCATAGAAAGATCTTAGTTATTTAGCTTTTTCTTTATTTTTACATCTTTTTCTTGCTCTTTATGCTTTTTTTATTTCCTTTGTTCTTTTCCCTTCTCTTATGCAATATTCTTTAATTTTTCAAATTTACATTTGTCTGTCTTAAGGTCTTATTTTTTTGTAACTTTATACTTTATCTTTTTCTTTTTCTTTTAACTTTCAACCCTCTTACTTTTTTGAATATTCAAGAAGTCTCATCATTATGTTCTTAAAATTTTCTATTTAAAGTAAATTAAAGTAAATTGCACACAAGAGAGAAAAAAATATTAGCTTAATTTCTATTCTTGTTAGTTAGCTAGTTCAAGTAATAGGTTAATAGGGACTTAAACTGTAAAATCTATTAAATGTATTATTAAATTAAAAAAAAAAAACAAGAGTTGTTTCTATTCCTTACAAAAAAAAAAAAAAAAAAAAGGGGGAATGTTGCTTTAAAGCTATTCTTATTGGGCCACTCCCCCATTCCCCATTCTAGACTCTCATTCCTCCTTCGTACCAACCCTTAATGACCCACTCCGCACTCTTGGTCGTCCTTCAAATCAGGTCATCGTCGAAGCCATCTTCAAGGCTACCCTCAATGGGCCACTCCCATTCCCCGTTTTACACTCCCAAGTCATCCTTCAAGTCAAGTCATCGCCAACCATTGACGGGCCACTCCGCTCTCAATCAACCTTTATCGTTGAGGCCGTTTCACACTTCCGGTCATCCTTCAAGTCGATTCCATCATTCACGCCATTACTTTCGGCAGGACACATAAGTCACGGCAAAGCCTCTTTTACACGCGCACCCTTTCATCTGACTTCCACGTTCCCAAACAGAGACGTGGATGCACCTTCTCGTGTGAATACACGCACAGGTTAATCACATCAGTCTCCATTGAAGCTCCTTTTTCTTTGTTGAATAGAATTAAAACACATACAGGCTTGGTGACGAAACTCTCGGGAGTGTTCCGACTCTGTTTCAATTATCAAACCTTTTTTGTTTTTTTTTTTTGATATTCCTTTGGAGATATCAATTGCAAGAAATTAAAAGATTGGAGGCACATTGCTAAGTTCAAACAGAACAATAAGGAATGAAGCATCCATCCATAAAATTTGAAAGATTCTTCTTTTTTTCTTTTCTCAAAGACTTTTCACTAAAGCTTTTCACTTTTTGTTCGCTTTTCTACCAAATTTGACAGAGTTTTCACTTTTTGTTCTTTTAAACACGCCAAATTGACAAAAATGAAGACTTTGTTCTGTTAGACATGCTAATTTAAAAGATACCGCGCTTTTTAATTTAGCAAAAACAAAGACTTTCTTTTTGGAAGTCATCCCAAAAGTGTCCGATGAGTCAAATATTCACATATGATTATATTATGTGTCTTATTAAAGCAACAATATAAAGATGCAGTTCGACGATAAGAAAAATTGCAAACTGTTTTTGCACTTCTCCCAGAAATGAAGATTTTTTTCACTAAGAATGTCATTTTACTTTGGGTTACGATCAATTTTTTTCCATTGGCATGTGGTAAAGGCTGCAGCGAAGAACAGAGGGAAGCTCTCTTGCAGATCAAAAACTCCACAAATGGTTTAGCCTTCAATGATTGGGACGGTCGGGATTGTTGTGAAACAGATGAAGTTCAGTGTAATGGTGCCGGTGGAGGAGTTAGCTATATCAATTTATGGCAAACGTGGGCATCACCAGGCATCCGGTATCCAAATGTCACATTATTCACCTTGTTTGATGAGCTGGTGGAATTGGTGCTTTCTGGCGCCCAATTTGAAGGAGGGCTTGAACGTAAGAACTTTTACTTGATTTATCATATTTCTTCTTATGTTTTCTAACGTGAATTCTTGGCTAAATGTGTGGAAAGTTGCGTCTCAAATATCATGTTCTGAAATAATTAATATACTTGTTTATTCAATTTTAAATACATTATAGAATTTAAACCTACTCCAAATATGTTATAATTGAAACTTTATTATAGACGAGATGGGCTTTTGTTTGCCTTTTGTTAATTTTTTTCAACTGCAGTACTCTGATATACTAAACATATAAAATGCCTTTAGGTATTTAACAATTATGTTATCTCTTGTTTTATTTTACATAGTAAAGAATCTAAACTTCTTCTATTTAGAAGAGTCAAACCAATACACTAAATGTTTTAGAAGAAAATAATTATTTGCATACCCCTCTTGCTACTTCTAATTTTATTCCTTTAATGTAAATCCTTATTCAAATAATATGTTAAATTTATTTTTTTGCAGCCTTTTGTGAACTAAAGAAATTAACATATCTAGAGAAGTTGCACCTTACTAATAATACATTGGAAGGCAATATTCCTCATTGTCTTGGGATGTTTGAAAATCTTCAAGAAATTGTTTTAGGAAATAATCGCCTTACAGGTAATGTGCCTTCATTCATATTCTCTAATCGTAGCAAAATTACAGTGTTTGATGTTTCGCACAACCAATTGGAAGGGGTATTGTCATTTTCTATGTTTGCCAATGCTTCAAGTCTTCGTGAAATTTACCTTTCAAACAATGAGAATTTAGAAGTTGAAACTGAGTCATCCTTGTGGGTCCCATCATTTCAACTTAACATTCTAGACTTGGCACATTGCAACCTCAACCAAAAGTGTGGTCACATTTTCCCAAGCTTCATCTCCACCCAAAATTCCTTGCTCTTATTAGACCTATCTTCCACCTCAATAGAGATGAGCATACCTTGTTGGTTGTTATTCAACACCAATATCACTTATTTGTTCTTGGATAACAACAAAATAAGCGGCTCTTTTCTTGATTGCACTCTTGATCGAATTTCAACACTTGGAATATTGGCCATGTCTAATAATAATATCACTGGTCCACTTCCAAAAAGAATCGGAAATATTTTTCCATTGGTACATTTTGTTGACATGTCCTCAAATGCATTACAAGACACTATTCCATGGTCCTTTGGCAATCTTTCTTTAAAGATGGTAGACCTTTCTAATAACATGCTTTCCGGGACAGTACCACAAAGTTTAACTAGAGGAGGCACCCTACTAGTGTATCTAGACTTATCAAACAACAAATTGAGAGGAGAAATGCTTCCAAGGGATTCCAACATGACAGAGTTGGAGTACTTACAACTCAGTGGCAATTATTTTGATGGAATCATTTCACCTACAATCTTAAATAGTCCAAATTTGATAGTTTTAGATGTTCAAAATAATCAATTGTCGGGAACCATTCCTAAGTGGTTGTATGATTGTACTTGGTTGGTAGCAATTCTTTTAAGTGGAAATCATTTGAAAGGTCAACTACTACCAGAAATGTGTCAAATGAAGAATGTTCAAATTTTTAGTATCTCTAATAATCACATTTCAGGAAATATTCCTTCGTGTCTTGATAATGTTAAATCTTGGAAAGAGCCTTCTAATTATATTTATTCAAAATATGAAAGATTTCAAAGGTACGTGTATGTTGGCGGGGTTTCTGGCAAAAAGATTTTATTTAGTCCAAAAATGTCCTTGCAAGTGAAAACAATGGAACTTTCTTTTCAAGGTGTTCCACTCTCATTGATGACTGCTATTGACCTGTCCTCAAATCAATTGACAGGTTCCATTCCTTTTGAAATAGGAAAATTATCACAACTTTTGTCCTTAAACTTGTCACGTAATTTTCTCATAGGTCCCATTCCAAATTCTTTTCAAAATTTGGTAAGTGTCGAAAGCTTGGACCTTTCTCATAACAGATTGAGTGGGGAAATATCAAATGAGTTGGTTGGGCTGAGTTTTCTAGCTATATTTAATGTTGCCTACAACAATCTTTCTGGAAGAATTCCTTTTGAAAGACAATTCTCAACTTTTGGTATGCAATATTTCAATGGCAATCCTAAACTTTGTGGAAATCCTTTACCAAAAAATTGTTCCACAACAATTGGATTCAATTCGGAAAACAAAGGCCAAAGTAATGATGGAAAGGAAGAGACTAGAATAATTGATGATCCTATCTTCTATACGTTTGTCATTGTCTCTTATGTGATTGGATTTTGGGGTTTTTGGGGAATCCTTATTATTAATAAGAATTGGAGGCAAGTTTACTTTAGAATCATTGACAAATATATAGATAGATTATTGTTTTGAAATATTTTCTTAACCTTAGCAATCCTTATCTAAATTTTCAATTGAAAGTAAAGTTTATTTCCACCAGTTGTATTTTTGCTGGTCTTGTTCTACTATTGGGTTTGAGTTTTTTTTTTTTCTTTTGTTGTTGAAAAGAGTATGCAATCTACTTAGAATAAACAATTGGGTGTAAAAGCATAAGGTTCCTATGAGACTAGAGTAAAGCAAGAGAAAGTTTTCATAGCACCAAATTCTGTTATGACTTGATAATATTCCCTAAACTTGCCCTTTTTTTTTACATGTATTTGTGAAGAATTCCAAACATAAAAGGTTGAAATTGTGGAAAAAAAAAATTTTTTGGCTACTAATTTGCGAGTCTCAAGTACATGATAGGGATGAATTTTCTTTTCTATGACTCATTTGGCTGCCAAACTTAATGTAGCACCCTTGATGTTGATGCAATTTCTTTCATTCATATAATTCAAACTTTGCTACTTAAGACGATGGGATATTGGAGCTTTCTTCGACTATAACATAGTGTATTGAATGGGATTGCTGTAGTGCTAGTGAAATTATGTGTTAGTGTTAGGACTTAATGATTTAATGAGCATGCATATGATACTTCAAGCTTTTTTCTTTAAATTGTAAATGTTTCTATTTTAGTATATTTTAGAAAAGACTTAATTGCTTCCTTTAAAACCAATTATTGAGAAAAAGATACACTTAAATATACAAAAAGACATATAAGATAAAGGGTTTTGGGCCTTTAATTATCCCTTTGGGTCCTTTGTAATTCTCTTTCTAATGGAAGATGAAGAATGATCAAATTTTAAATCTATTGGTTGATTAATCTAAAATTTTGTGACAAATTCCAATATGTGTTTTTTCTTCCTCTTTTTTTTTTCCCCTCTAAACATATTCCTAGTTTATGGATTTTACCAAAGCCAAATCAAGTCTCTTTATACAAGAATTCCTAGTAAGTTTCATTTTTGTCCTATCTCATCTTAACACATTTACAAACAACTCAACTAGACGTTGTATTTAAGGTAAGCCAAAAATTAGTTCGTATCTCACTATATTACAGTAGCAGCATCATTTGCAAAAAAGATCAATTGAAACCACTCCTTTTTCCTTTAATCAAGGTAAATTTTTAGGAGAAACACTCATACAAGCCTTTTTCCCAATGCACCATACTTTGTTCCGTCCTAATGTTGCAGCCAAAGAACTTGCTTTTATCCCACCGTATGTCAATTCCAAATCCAACATGGTACTTGAAGGAGATTCACTACACAATCTAGACGCCATGTTCATCTGGTCAATCAGTGAGTGCCTTACACGTGAAGTAACCGATGGAGTTTCACAGAGACTTATATTAGGGAAGCAATGTGTTGGGACTGGTGAATTTAGATTGCTTGAGGCATCCTCTTGCAAAATGTCCCTTATGCTGGATAGAATACTATAGGCCAAGCTTCCAAGAACACAAGAACATGCTTCTAGAATTAGATGCCCAACATCCTACAGGAATGAAAAAGGAAAATTACCACTAATTTCTGCCACAGTATCTTTTTGCAGTGATGTATAGGTCAGTCCTAGAAAAACAATTTGATGAAGACAAATATTCTAATGGAAGCAATGCAAATTTGAGTACCATTATGATAACAAACCATACGTAAGTTCCCATTAGCAAATACTAGAGAAATCATTCTAATATGGCAGAATTAAATATCTTGAAAGAAGAAAAGAAGCCAAAAAATGAGGATATGTAGAGATGTATTGAGAAAATGGGCAAAATGAACATAAATGCTTGATAACTCACCTTGCCATATTGAATTTTTGTAACATTCAAGAAATGTATGAGGAAGGTTTGGATATATGGTCTCAAGTTGATTTAGAAGGGCTTTTGCACGAACTAACAATGACTCCATCTTTTCCATTTCTGACATTGGATCCTTTATAAATGACCATGATGTTCAAACTAGGGATTTACCATTGTCTTGTTCTGTAAGTTTCATTTTCCATACAAATATAGCAGCTTCAAGCATGTTAATGACCTCAAGAGTTCTATGTTCAGATTTCAAATTCAGGGAATTAAGTATCTCCTGCTTTGAGCTTGATTCTACAAACAGGGCCTTGTACAACTCCTCACCAAGGCTTGCCCTCCCAATCTGAATACGTAAATTGAGATGTGGTCAATAATTTATGACTCCACAATGAGGATTAAAAATTTCAAAATTTAATTTGTAAGTCTAATCATAACAACAATCTTCAAAATGATGTTCAAGCATGGAGACCATGTTCCCATTTTGTAGTGTTGTGCCAAGGTAAACTAACCAAATCTAAAACCACCAATGAGAACCTTTGTGTTTAATTCAACTTTTGGCATTTCAAGAAAGATTTCCTCAAACAAATTTGAAAGTTTGAATAATGAAGTACTTCTCATAGAAAAGTTTTAATACCTTGGGAAGAGCATCCCTAATAATAGATGGCACAAGCATTTCAAGCAGAACACTTTCATTGATTGATTTTGCAGCCTTGTATACTTAAATGTACTACTCTTCCATGATGAAGCAGTTTCTTCCTTTCAGTTTCAGAGAGCCCCATCCTTGGTACTTGAGGTGACGGAAGCCACCATCTCTTGCTTTGACGTTCACTACTATTCCTTCCTTCTGCCCAACTACTCCGTTCTGCATACCAAAACTCAGTATTCACCATTGAATCAAGTGTCTCTTGACAAATGAGAAGTCAATGGTATTAACATTATTACAGGTACAGATAAAAACATCCAAGTGTTGATGGGAATAAAGAGATCACCTACAATAAGCATAGAATCCAACTTTTGAAGTGCTGGCAGATTCATGTGGATGTCAGCACGGGCTTTTGGCGTCATTATCTGCATAGATATAGCTTGAATGCAATTCAGACCAAAATTAGGATTAATACTTCCATTGTTACAGATCCAAGTGAAATAGCATATACCTCTAGGGTCTGGCCATTTGCACCATTTTGCTTGGCAGGAACTAACTCAACCATATAGTTGGTAGGGGAGAGTAACCAGTCCATTTCTCTTAGTCATTTACTCTTCCTTTCTTCAGACTGGCTCCAATTTCCATAACTCTCCAAAAACCGTTGCTGAAAACCAATTTATTATGCACTATATAGTTAAAAAAAAATTGCAATGTTTCTCATAGACATGCAATGAATAGACAAAAAGTTTACTAAGGATGGGCCACGATCTCATAAATACTACTGTGGAGAGACAAAATTTTGCAAGCTGCTTTCAAAAGCCCGAGTTTGGCTGTAAAAGAATACATGTTCTCCATACAAATTTCGAGTCTTAGACCAAAGAATTTTGTTTCATTCGAACAAATCCTTTATTTACTGGAAACTCACAATTTTTTTCCTCTGAGCAGGATAGTCGCCTAAAAAGTACATAAACAAAAAAACACCAATTTCACTGTTTCCAAAAGTTGAAATATTATATCCTGCTAATTCCATATCAATACCCTTATATACTTAGGCTTCGAATTTTAAGAGTTTGACACTTGATATAACATAGTAAAAGCAAGTACCGAAAACAAGATTAGGTAACAAGCGGATCAAATTAATTCTTTCAACTAAGTAAATTGATATATTGCATACCTGCTAGATTTGTAATTCCATTTGACAATGCTAAAGCAGTGCTTACGCCCTTGCGCCCTCCTGTTACATCTTCACCCAACAACAACTTCGCAAATTTCTCTTTCATTGCCTCCACATCGAAAAACTGAACGGCATAAGTATGTGTCTCTTTCACATAAAAATGGTGGGGGCTTTCTGAGAGCTCCCATTCATCGAAACTCTGTTCGTCCTTTCTATTGAGATGAGTTGGTTTGGTGTTAGTTTGGTGTCCCAAATCGGAACCTTAGTTGGTTGTTGTGTGCCTTATAAGGCTCAGTTGGATAACCCCTATTACTCAGTTTCTAGGTTTTAGGAACCCAAGTGGTTTCTTACACTTTCTTCCCTGTCAACCACTTTGAAGAAAATGATCCAAAAGCATCTTTGCTGGAAGAACAGCTTGACCCATCATCCTCCAAGGAGTCAGTTACACATTCATCCCCTCCGCTCGTTCTGCTTTCATTTTCATAAGATTGATTATTGAGAATACGACCCTCAAGACCATTGTATGTCATTATTCCTGAAAGAATCCATAACAGCTTTATTCTGTGAGCTCAAACTGAACATGCAGAAGTTGTTTCAGTTTACCAAACGATAAAGACCAAACATAGTAGGCCCAAGTTGATTTAACAATACTGACAGCTTTGAACTGAAGAAACAAATGCTGTTCGTTCTTAGTATATAAATAACGCTCATGCAATAAACAAGCAAACTAACAGGAGAAAAAAAGAGAGACAGAGAGAAACAGAAATGACATGCAAGTTGTGAACCACAAAAATGGCAATCAAAACACTTAAACATGTATATCCACACCAGAGGAAAAATGATAGAGGCTTCTTGGTACAACTACAGGCGGAATGCTGTACGAGCCATTCTCCGCATAGCAATTTTACCAGTCTTAGTGAAGGAATTCAACTGAAAAATTGTGGTACGCCTTGCTGTTAAATGGCATGGACACAACAGAATCAGACAATGAGATTTGAAGGACTTAGATCATTTTCCTTCATTATGACAAGTAAGAATACTTAAATATTTAAAAGGTTGTTCTAGATCAAAATGAATAAATACTGAAAGTTTTAGATAATTTCCCTTTCAAAGATATTTGATTTTGGAGATTAAATTAATATTATGAACTAAAAGAGTTTAATAAGTAAGGCAGTGCTGCTTTCGTTTAGATATTTATGTTCTCAGGACAAAACGTACGTCTACATGTTTGGAGGAATAAGATATTAATAAAATCTGTGAACAAAGATAAAGATATGCAATTGTGTGATAATACTGTCTACAAAAATATGCACTACCCCCGTGAGGTTCACACCAGAAAGTGTAGCAGGGTAGCACCTAAAAGAAGTTTACTTTCTGGGAGGTTATAACTCAAGCTGTCAGAAAATAAATGAAAACACATGCAACTGCAAGTTCCATTTTTCACTTTCCTTCTATATTTTCATAACAATTGTCCCAAAACCTCAGGCAATCATATAACGACTGTTAAATTCAGAAGCTTCAATCTCTAATCAACTCTCATGTCATCCAAGAAAATACATGAAAGTCAATACATAAAAACTACATGAGGAGTCTCACTTCGTAGATAATGTGGAGATGATGGTTTTTAGCAGCAGACAGTATTCTTCATGTCTTAAAACATGGTCCAAACTATTATGATCCAAACTCATTTAAACAATAAGTAACTTATCATCACCCAATGACCAGAACTAATCACTTACATATGGCAACACTTGGGATTTGTATTAATAATCAGAAACTTTTGCAGGAAGATTTTTTTTTTCTTTTTAATCATGACAAAAGGATAAAAAATTAGAGACCAAGCTTATAGCCCCAAAAAACTAAGGATGTTGTCGTAAGTGCACAAGACTATTCTTTTTACTTCTTTTTAAATTTTTTTCTCCCCTATAACGGTAAAACATAAAGACAATTTCCATAACATGAAGGGTTGACTAGGAAACATATGCACCCAAGAGGGACCTTCCAAGAAACCACCACAGAAAGGAGTCTTTGTTCGTTTCATCTCCAGAACGTTGTTGCACTTCATTGGAAATACGGAACAGCACCAGAAAAGTCACAAGAAATTAGATTAATTTTCCAGGAAAAAGTTACCCAGACTGTGACTTTCGTGGCCCTACCCATTTGCTTCAAGTTCTTGTTCCGTGCAGCGGTTGATTTATTTCACAAGTAACATCTTAAGGGTCCACAAAATTGAGTCAAACAAGGAGTGAGGGGCTACGCAATTTCTGCGGGCTGAGTCACAGACTTTGATAATCACCCACATATCTTTATGGCAAACAAATAGGAGGAGGGTATGAATGTAAGAACCATTAATTTGACTTATCATATTTTGCTTTATGTTTTTCAACATAAATTCTTGATTGACTATGTGGAAAGTTTTCTAATTTTGACCTTATTTCTTGTTGGGTTTCAAATATCATGTTCTGAAATAGTTAATATACTTGTTTATCTAATTTTGACTACATTATAAATTTAAATCTACATAAGACATGCTATAACTGAAACTCATTATAAATGAGGTGGGTTTTTGTTTGTCTATTGACGATTCTTTCACTCCTAGTACTATGATATGCTAAACATTTAAAATGTTTTTGAGTGATTAACCTTCAATTTCGTTAATTCTTGATCTTACTTTCTATAATAAAGAACCTAAATTTTTATTTTTGAAATTTAAACCCAATGTACTAAATTTTTTAGGAAATATTTATTAGCTTGTTGCACTTGCCATTTTTAATTCTATTCCTATTCCTTATATGTATATAATGTACACTCATATTACGCTCATATTACACTAATCAATTAAACTTTTTTGTTTTATCTTTTTGCAAACTAAATAAATGAAAACATCTAATGCTCTTGGATCTTGGTAACAACAAACTGGAAGCCATTATTCCTCCTTGTATTGGGATTGTTGAATATCTTGAAGAAATTGTCTTTCAAGTAATCACCTTAATGGTAAGGTGCTTTCATCCATATTCTCTAACCACAACAAATTAGGGTGTTTGATATTTTGGACAATCAATTGGAAAAGATTCTATCATTTTCTATATTTGTTAGTGTTAATGATAACTCTATATTTTATAAAGTTATTAGTAGTATTTTAGGTAATATTTAATATAATTTTTATTAAATTATAGTTGTATTTAATTGTATTCATGTATATTTTGTAATTTATGCAGCATGAAAAACAAGAGAAATGAAGCAAAAGATAAAGAGAAAAGAGTAGAAAAGAAAACAAGCAAATTGTATGCACATGTGAAGAAAGAAAAAAGACAAAAAGAGCCTGGTGAATTATGAAAGAAAAAGAGAAGAAAAAGAGAAGAAAAAGAGAAGAAAACACGTGGGACGGTGAAAAGGAAAAAAGAGAATTATCATGCGGGACCGCAGTAGAGGACAGGTGTAGAGAAACCGAAAAAGGGAAAAAAGAGAGAGAAGGAGGTCGCGACAGAGGGGGCGGTCGTGCGAAAGCCGACCGACCCAGGAGAGAGAAAGTCCAATTCCGGCGTCGTTTTCCTGCGAGAAAGAGGGAGAAAAGAGAGACCGGCCGTGCGGTCTTTTCTGCTTGGAATTTGTTGGCATTTTAGGTTATAAAGGGACCTTGGAACGTGCGAACGCCATGCAGGTCCCTTTTTCCGATTTCTGGCATATTTCCGGCGACCCCCAGTACACTTTCCGTCAGATCTACACGGTTGTGAGGCGGATTTGCATGATTTCTCGGCAGATCTACAACCTAGGCGTCCTGATCTACATTTTCCGGCAGTTTCTGTGGAGACGGCGGGGCACGTGGCGGCTCACGGCAGAGCGTGACCGGCGACTGGGCGGCGCGTAGCGGAGGCGCGTGGCAGATCGTTTTCTTCCCGTTTTCCAGACAGCTTCATTTCCTCCCCTGATATGTAGATTTGTGCAACTCATTTTGTGATTTGAAGACATTTTTGGTGACAGTTTAATGTTTTTAATTTACAAAATGTGTTGTTTAATTTCTTGCACTATTCTAGTTTATGTAAATATATTGTTTTAGTTTAGTTTGTTAGAGATATGATGGAACTTAATTATAACATATGAATGTTATGATTATTTATGTTTTGTGAAATATTTTATGAATGTAAAGTTGTATATTATGGAATTTAATACTTTTAGGTGATTAGCTACCACTTAAATAATATGATTTGCATGTTTAAGACCGATAGGAGATAGCATATAGTTGCTTTATGTAATATGCAACCATAGATTAATATGGATAGATATATACCATATGGTTTGTGTGGCTTTAGGTGCAAATTGGAATATTCACATATCTTAATGCACTTAGTTTATTTAATTCATATGCAGATTCACAGTGAATTAATGAGCTAAGTAGGTTCGCTATACCTAGACATAGGATGGTGAACAAGTTAGGAAATTCTGTCATCACATAAGTAGAATTAATCTTGCTAGCATGGATGATCGACATTTGTATCTAATAATTAAGTGAAATCGAAAGCTCTAATATATTTAGTTCATCAAGTTTAGATTAAATTTAGTTCTTTAGTCTATGTCTTATCATTTCAATTGGCTAGATAAGCTCTAGAGTCTATTCATTGTTAGTAATTAGTTAGTTTAATAAGTACGAGTCTTCGTAAGATGATACTCATAATTATTATTATATTACTTATTCGACATGTTCACTTACATATAAATTTCACCGAACACTTAGTTGTCTTAATCTCTTAAACAATGACTGTTTGGAAGTTGAAATTGAGTCATCCTCATGGGTTCTATCATTTCAACTACACACTTTAGACTTAGCACACTACAACCTCAACCAAGTATGGTTACATTTTCCCAAGCTTCATCTCCAACCAAATTTCCTTCTTCTCGTTAGACCTATCTTACAACTCAATTAAGGTAATTATTCAACAACAATCATACTTGAACCAAAATACAAAGGCCAAATTTAGGATGGAAAGGAAGAGAACAAAACAATTGATAAGTCTATCTTCTATGTCTTTGTTGCCATCTCTTATGTGTTTGGATTTTGGGTAATTTTGAAAATTCTTATTATTAGTAAGAACTGGAGAGAGATTTATTTTAGAACCATAGACAAATATATAGATAGATCATTATTTTTTAATATTTTCTTAGCATTAGCGAACTCAATCCAACTTCAAGTTGAAAGTAATGGCTGTTTTAATCAAGTGTATTTATGATGGTCTTATTTTATTAATGGAGTTAGGGCTTTTTTTCTCTTGTTTTTATTGTTGAAAAGAGCATGAAAGTTTATTTGGAATAAAGAATTAGATGCAAAAGCATATGCTTTTGAGATTGGAGTAATAAGCAGGAGGAACTTTTCAAACATGAATTGATAGGATCACAAACATGACACCAATGCACCAAATTCTGTTTTGACCTTATAGAACTTTGTTCTAACCTGACATTGTATTCAAAACTTGGTTTCTTTGTCAACACATTTGTAAAAGTTCCAAAGATAAAAGGTTGAAATTGTGTTAAAACGTTTTTGTCCATTGATATGGGAGTTTTGAATATTGGATGACAATGAATTTGGTTTTCCACTCATTAGAATCCATAGTTTGGTACTTAAGATGATGTAATACTGGAACTTTTTTCAACATTAGTAGACTGGGTTGGATGGGATTGTTGTGGTGCTAGTAAAATTATGTGTTAATGTTAAGACTTATTTGGCTACTGGCAGCAACATGCACATGGTACTTTGAACATTTTTCATTAAGATTATGAGTTTCTATATTACTATATTTAGAGGTATATATTTTTAATGGTATTATTTTTAAACATTAATATTTAATAATCTATTTTTCAATACAATATAAGAGTATAACTTATATTAAATTTTAATATTATATTGTACATAATCTTGATAATTTATCTTTTGACATTAACTTTCATGTAATTTATTCTTATTTGAATATGAAAAGTTGGTAATTCATTCTAAATATTGGTGCTAGAAAAGACTTAATTATTTCCTTTAAAATTAGTTATTTAGAAATGATAATCTTAAATATGTAAAAAGACTTCTAATAAATATTGATAAAACAAAAAATTATTATCTAAAATATTTCACATGGACTAGGCTATGAGTAAGATCTAACATTTAATAAAGTGCTATATTTAAATTTAAGCTGCATTATGCTATGAAGTGGGTGGCGGAATTTCGGGCAATCAAAACTTAAAGAAGATAGGAATTTCATTGCCGGTATTAAAAAAAAAAAAAATATATATATATATATATACTGGGTCTTTTGTTGTTAATGTCTTTCTCTTTGTCTATTTATGAACTTCATAAAAGGTTGGTCAATCTTGAATTTGTATAGAAATTTTGAACGAATGATCATTTTCATTTTGATATAAATTATGTTCTTAGTAAAATTAGAAATCTATATTTATTGGTTAGAACCTAAAAACAAGAGAAAAATTGAAGTGGCGTCCTTTTTTTTCCTTCAATGTTTTGGGTTATGTTAGGCCAAAGTTTGTTTTACATTAAGAATAACATTGTTGTTTTCTTACAAATTGCAATAATCAATATTTCAAATTCGGAGGTCAAAGTAGAATTTGACCCACCCCCCGCAGAACCCCCTCCCCGCAAATCTCCCCCCCCCCCTAGAACCCACCCACCACACAAGCCCCCCCGAACCCACTCCCCCCCCTCCCCGCAAACGCAGATCCATAACCACAGAAAACCCACCGCCCCCAATCCCATACACTCTATCATTCCCAAATCTTTCCAGACCTTTCTCTCTTACTCACTCATGGACTAGCTTAAACTCTACTAGTGGCCTTCATGTGGGAGATGGTGAATGAAGGTTTCCTTGCTACTACTTTCAACCATCAATTAGACTCTCCCGAGGCCGTAGCTTATGGTACAAGCTGCCAATCGATTTTGTCCAGAAGCTGCTACTCCTCGAAGACGAGCACTTAGCTCCCTCGGATTGGTTTCAATGGTGGGTACTAGAAGTGGAAAAATACGAACAGCATCTTCAAAGGTGGAAATTGGAAGGGTTATTCCAAAGTCAAGCAATGAAGAGAATACTTTTGAACCTTTAGATGTCTTAAAACCAGGTACCTCTGCTGCCTATTCTTGCTTAAATAATTCATTTGAGGTAGTATTTGATGAAATTGCTTCCCAAGTTACTACTAATGATACAGTAGAAAACGTAAGGCATGTGCATGAAGGGATTCCTAATGTGGCTAGTAACGTTGGCATGAATTGGAAACAAATTGCCATGGGATCAACAATTCAAATGGCTAAATTAGATTACCTTCCCCTAACTGAGAAAGGAAATAGAATTATTGTGAAACCCCCCCTGAAACAATTGAGGAGGGTAAAAGCCATTTTGCAAATTGTCTTGTGGGATATTTTTTGAATGCCTATACTTCGTATTATGCAGTAAAAGGAATTGTTGAAAAGTTGTGGGGTAAAGACAACTTACTAAATATTACTGCCACTGAGGATGGCTTCTTTTTCTTTCGGTTTTCAAATATTCAGAAATTAGAAGAAGTAATGGAAATTGGAGTATGGGACATAGCAGGTAAACTTTTGTTTCTCCAAAATTGGCATCCTTGTATTAGATTAGAAAAAGCCAAAATATCTGTTGTTCCTATTTGGGTTAAGTTGTTTAATGTTCCTCATGCTTTATGGAATAAGATTGGTATGAGCCATGTTAGTAGCGTGTTGGGTAAACCTTTATATATGAATAAAACTACTGAACAAAAGCTTAGGCTATCATATGCCAAAGTTTGTATTCTAATGGATATTGATAGTGAGTTTCCTCAAAACTTTGATGTTGATATGGGTAATAATGAGGTGTTCGAGATTACCGTGGAATATGGTTGGATCCCTCCTAAGTGTAAGAAATGTAATTGTTTTGGCCATAAAGATTGCACTATAAAGAAAAATATATGGATCCCCAAAAAGAGTGAAGGCCCACAGGTTAATCAACAAGTAGATGTTCAAGAACTAGTTACTACAGTACAGAAACAGAATTCACTAGTAATTAAGGACAATGGTATTGCACCAGCAATGACTATTAAGCCTAATATTGCTACTTCTCAAGGAAACAATTCTGATTTTATTGTTGTAACTAATAAGAAGAAATCTCCTGGAAAGAAGAAGGAAAATAATTGTGAACTTATCTCAGAAAACAGGTTTTCTCAGCTTGCTAATGCTAATGAAAATTAGACCACTTATAATGAGATTTCCGAACTTCTTGGTAACCATGATGCAGTGGAGAAAGGGGAAAAACCTCCAGATCAATGAATATCTTATCTTGGAATGTGAGGGGCCTTAACAAAAGCCCTAAACAAAGAGAAGTTGTAAATTTTGTATTATCTCAAGTTCCACATGTTATTATTTTGATAGAGCATAGAGTTAAAGAAGAAAATGCTAGTTTTGTTCTGAAGAATATGTTTGCTGAATGGAATTACTCTCATAATTATTTGCATTCTAGTGTGGGAAGAATATGGATTTTATGGAAATCGTCCGAACTACAACTTTCAATACAAGGTACTTTATCTCAAGTCATACATTGCTGCATCAATAAGATAGGTTTACCTCCTTTCTTCTTATCTGCTATTTATGCAAGCAACTTGGAATCTGAACGTAGGGAGTTATGGGCAAATATTGAGTCTTTCTCTTATCAAAATATTGGAAACATTCCATGGCTATTGGTTGGTGATTTCAATGAAATTCGGCATGTAGATGAACGTATTGGGCCAAATGTTAAATGGACAAGGGGCATTGAGGATTTAAATGATATGATTGGGAAACAAGGATTGTTGGAACCTTCCTTTATGGGTTCTGTTTTCACTTGGTCGAACAAAAGTTCATCCCAGAATTTCAGAGCAAGCAAGATTGATAGAGCTTTACTAAACACAGAAGGGATTCTCAAATTTGATAAACTTTCAATTGAGTTTTTGCCTCCCTTGTTATCAGATCATTCTCCTTCCTTGGTTAAGTTAGATACCACTCACAAAAGGAAAAAAACTCCTTTCAGATTCTTTAATTTTTGGACAGCTAGTCCAGATTTTATGGAAACTGTTAATCATGTTTGGCAGCAAGAACTCAGTGGTACTAAAATGTTCAAAGTTGTGAAGAAGTTAAAGGCATTAAAGTTACCCCTTAGGAAGTTAAATTCTGCTCAATTTGGTGATTTGCATCAAAAGGTAAAGGTGGCGAGAGAACAATTACAGCAAGTTCAACTCAATTTACAACTTGATCCCTTTGACATAGATATGTGTACTGAGGAAAGAATGAAAATGGAAAAATTGATTGCACTGAGTAAACATGAAGAAATCCTTTTAAAACAAAAATTGAGGAATCTTTGGCTAAAAGAGGGGGATAATAATAGTAGAATGTTCTTCTCATCTTTGATGCGTAGAATAGCTCAGAATAGAATCTCTCACCTAGTACTAGAAGATGGATCTACTATTTATGATGATGATGCCTTGCGGAAAGCTATCACTACATATTATTATAATGTACTTGGAAGTTCTTGTGCAACTAACCTTTTCACTAGAAGGTACTCTTCCTTATTCCACGAGAATGTGAATGAAGTCTTAAATTTACCTGCTTTTGAACGCTCTGATGTGAAGAGAGTTCTTTGGGGTTTTCATGATTTCAAAGCTCCTGGTCCTGATGGATACAATAGTCTATTTTACAAGAAAGCTTGGTCAATTATCGGTCATGACATAGAAGATGCGGTGCTAGATTTTTTCTCATCCAAGAAATTACTAAAAGCTATCAACGCTACTTTGCTATGCCTAGTACCTAAAACCCCTAACCCAAGTTGCATGAAGGATTTTCAGCCCATTGCCTGCTGCAATGTGTTATATAAAGTGATCTCAAAACTACTTGCTGAGAGGATAAGTCTTATTCTCCTTGAAGTGATTAGCCAAAACCAAACTGCTTTTATCAAGGGTCGTCAAATCTCTGAAAATATTATGCTTTGTCAAGAATTGCTTCATAACTATCATAGAGGAGATAAAGGAAAGCGTGTTGCCATTAAGATTGATCTTATGAAAGCTTATGACATGGTTAAATGGGATGTTATATTGGGGGTTCTCCAAGCTATTCATACTCCTCAAATTTTACTTGATTTGATTAGCCAATGCATCATTACTACTAGATTCTCTATGAATTTCAATGGTGAGCATGTAGGTTATTTTGAGGGCACTAATGGGCTAAGGTAAGGAAATCCTTTATCCCCTTATTTGTTTGTGCTTGTCATGGAGATCCTTAATAGGATAATTATTGAGAAAGTTTCCACCTCTACTTTCAAATATCATTGGAGATGCAAGGAAGAGAAAATCACTCACCTTTGTTTTGCAGATGATTTATTTTTATTTGCACATGGGGATGTTAATTCAGTATTATGTCTCACTGAAGCTTTGGAGGAATTTGCAACACTCACAGGTTTGTAGTATAATCCTAGCAAAAGTCAGATATTTTTTTCAGGGATCACTGAATAAGAAAAAATTTTGATACTAGATCATACCCCCTTCTCTGAAGGAAGACTTCCTGTTAGATACCTTGGTGTTCCTCTTATTACAAGAAGGCTTACCTACACGGATTGCAAAGTTTTGACAGAGAAAATCATGGCAAGAATTGATGGATGGGGAATGAAACATCTAAGCTATGCAGGAAGACTACAATTGGCTAAATCAGTTCTCACTTCTATTTATACCTTTTGGATGCAAATGTTCCTTCTCCTAAAACAAACCATTTATGAGATTGAGAAGAAGATAAGGCACTTGCTCTGGGCAGGCCACTCAGAAGATCATAAAACTCATAAGGTTGCTTGGCAAGTTGTTTGTTCACCAAAAAAGGAAGGAGGTCTTGGACTACTGAACCTTAAAGTATGGAATAAAGTCTTGTTGGGGCGATCTCTCTGGAATCTCATAAATTGCCCTAATTCATCCTTATGGAGTAAGTGGATTCATAGTACTAAATGCAAGGGAAATTCAATTATGGATCTTGACATCAAAGGAAATATGGCATGGAGTTGGAGAGGTCTTCTAAAGTTACAACAAACTTTAACCTCTACACTATCAAAACCTTCTTATTGCTGTAAGGAAACGTACAAGGAATTACGTCAAGTGAGCTTTGAGGTTGAATGGTATAATTTGATATGGTCAGGAGGAATCAGCAAACATAACTTCATTGGGTGGCTCATATGTAGAGACAAACTACCTACAGTAGTAGTGGTTTCTCGTTGGCTCCCCTCAATTGATCTATAGTGTAATTTCTGTGGCTCTCAACATGAAGATAGGTCACACTTGTTCTTTCAGTGCATTTGGACTAACCAGGTTTGGAGAACTATTCTAGCTCAACAAGGCATTCGTAAGGTCCTCTACGATTGGGAATCTGAATTGCAATGGATGATTAAAGCAACTAAGGGAAAGGATTTAGCTACAAAGCTTCTCCAGCTTTCTTTCTTAGCTTGCCTTTATTGTATATGGTTAGAACGAAATTGTAGACGTTTCTAGAATAAGTCTATTGATATTCCAATGTTATTAGCTAAAATCAGGAGAGTAGTCCGTGGTAGAGCTTCTTTATTTAGAAACATTAAACTCTCTCAAGCTAATGTTTTGTTGAGTCATAGTTGGAGAATTCCAAATTCTATCTTCTCTTAGATGATTTGTAATGCTGGGGTATGCCGCTAAGCTTATGTATTTCTTTATTCTTCGATGAATCAACTCACATATTCATAAAAAAAAAAAAAGAATTTGACCCACTTGTCGTGTCATGTCATTTCACTGATTCAAGGGGAGATGACATGGCATTTTGATAACCGGTTTTGGCACAATAACTATAAAAAGCCGTGCGCTTCTGCCACCTCCACTGCGCGAGTTACTAGTCGACGATGATCCAAAAATTTGTGAAGAGGATGGAGATCAGCCGGCTATGCGAATGTGGTTGCAGAAGCCCTACTTTTGAAGACGAGAGAGACATTGTTTTGAGACAAACGGAGTGGCTACATTTTAGCAAACCTTTAAACTCAGAAAATTCCATAAGACTCTTGATCACATAACAACTCCTTTTAATGTAGGTTCTCCAATTTTCCCCAAACAAAAACCATAGAATGATGCCTTTTTTGAATAGAATCCAGTGTCACAAACTAAGGATGAACGAAAGCATAGGAGTTTGGGAAAGTTGTGTATTACTTTCTTGAGAAAAGATGTACATGACATGTTCCTTTTATAATAAGGGAACGGACCAAATAAAGAAATAAAAAAAAAGAAATAAAAAGAATATTCACGTTCCTAATTACATAAATAATACCTAAAGTGGACTGTGTAATATGGAAAGGAATATTGGCCCAATATTGGAAAATATACATGCGTATCTCCAACACTCCCCCTCAAGCTGGTGGTTTGGGTGGTTTGTAAACATCAAACACACCAAGCTTGCTTAGTAGATATGCATGTTGTCTCTGACAAAATGCTTTGGTAAAAATATTAGCAGGTTGTTCTGTAGTGCGAATTTCCTTGGTTCTGATGATTCCTTCTTGTATCTTATCTCTTGTAAAGTGACAATCAACTTCAATGTGTTTCATCCGTTCATGAACCATAGGATTTGCTGCAAGTTTAAGAGTGGCATCATTGTCGTAGAATAGAAGAGTGGGTCCCTTCATGTGAACTCCGAAATCGCGAAGAAGACCCCTTAACCAAATAATTTCACAAGTAGTTTTGGTCATGACTCGATATTCAGATTCAACTGATGATAATGAAACAGCACTTTGCTTCTTCGTTTTCCAGGATAACAAAGAATCGCCAAGCCTAATGCAAAAACCAATAGTCGAACGTCTACTTATAGGGCAAGTGGCGTAATCCGTATCACAGTATGCGGTCATTTCCATGTTGCAATTTCTAGAGAGCAAAATTCCTAAACCTGGACATCCTTTCAAATATTTTACAACTTTCAAGGCAGCATTCGTGTGAGACTGTTTGGGTTGATGCATGAATTGACTGAGAATCTGGACGGCATAACAGATATCAGGTTGTGTCATCATAAGATAAATAAATTTTCCAACCAATCTCTGATAGCTGGAAGGATCCTTAAGAGGAGGGTCCGCATCTAATGGAGAAATGCCAACATCATATTCAGGAGTTGTGAGGTTCAAATTCTGTTCAAAGGGAATAACAACAGGTTTGTATCCAGATAGTCCAGCGTCTAAGATGATCTCCAAAACAAACTTACATTGGCTAAGGCAAATACCTTTTTCAGAACGGGCAATTTCAATGCCTAAATAATACTTGGGCAGTCCCAAATCCTTAATACGAAAGGTAGAATGCAAAAACTTCTTGAAGCGTTCAATGGCAAGGATGTCGTTGCCCATGATCAGAATATCATCAACATAAATCAATAAGTAGATAGAGGAGATACCTTTTTGCCATGTGAAGAGGGCATAATCATGACGTGATTGGCAAAAATGTGTAGATGTCAGAGCAGAAGCATGGAATTGGGTGGCAATGAGGGTGAAGAAACGAGTGAGATGAGACAAAACTTGGGTTTTGGATTGCATGAGGAAAACCCAAGTAGCACGAGAGAAATCATCAACAAGGGTGAGGAAAAACCAGGACCTGTCACGGTGGGGTGTGTGATAGGGACCTTAAATGTCAAGGTGAATGAGAGAAAAAATGGAAGTAGCATGGGATGTGCTAGAAGGAAAAGGTTGGCATGATTGTTTAGCCAGGGGGCAAATAGGACATTTTGGGTGCGGAAAAGAGGCATTATGACCCATCCGTTGATGTAAAAGGAAATTATTATTATTCAGAAAATTGGCATTACAAAATGTGTCTGCAATGAGAGGATTACAATAAAATAAAGCAGAATTAATTGGAACCCAAAAATAAAGCCCTTGTCGGATGCTACCCAAGCCCATCAGTTTGTTAGTCGAACGGGCTTGAAAAAAGCACAATTTGGAATCAAGGATGAGATGACAGTCATTGTGGTGGCAAATTTTGGAAACGGAAATGAGATTGAAATGAAAATTGGGAACAAAATGAACATTTTTGAGGGTCATATAGTTGCTAAGTTGAACATCCCCAATATTAGTAATGGAAGTCATATTTCCATTCGGAAGGTGAATGGAAATGGATGAATGATGAGAATGGATTTCTGAAAAATATTTTTTGTTGCAAATGATGTGATCACTGGCTCCTGAATCAATAATCCATGCATTCGAGGATAATAAACTGATAAAACAAAAAGAAGTACCTGCAAAACTGGCAATTTTATCAGGAGTCCCATGTTGATTGAAAGCTTGCATAATTTGTTGAAGTTGACCATCTGTGAGCATAGGGCTGGACCCCTTGGAATTTTTTAGCAAAGAATTGGACCCATCTGAAGTAGAAATAGCATTAGATGACACATTTTTTTCAAATTTATCTTTGTCAAAGGGTCTTCCATGTAATTTCCAGCATCGGTCTCGAGTATGATTAGTGCGTTTGCAATAATCACAATATAGATTATTTGGACGTCCACAGGAGCCATTCTAACCATTGGATCGGCTTAAATTCGATGAAGAATGCCCATCGTTGGATTGGCTGACCGCGGGTGCAATGGTCGCGCGCTGGGAGCCGTTAGATATTATCAATGGGTCAGAGAAAGAAGAGCCGTCTGATGCACCCCTTGCATCATAGCCGTCCATCCCAAAAGTGGTTTGGAGGGGTTGGAGGCGTTCAGTCTCAGAAAGCCCTAGAGCCGAATGAGCGCTCCATCCCCCAGACCCCCGAAAGGCGAAAGCTCTCTGAGCAGCCAAAGCGTTAGCGGTCAGAATGACCGAATCGCCAACACAGAGATACTTAGAGGAGGCCAGCCGATGATTTTCTTCCTGGAGTGTGAGATGAAACAAGCAGCGCAACGAAGGAGAAGGCTCCATGGCGAGGATCTGCGAGCGAAATCCACTGTAAGTTTCATTTAAGAGCAATAAAAAGTGAATAACCCAATTATTTTCTTTGATTTTCTGGTATTGGCGTAACATTGGATCGGGGGCTTTGAGTTTCTCTTCAGCTTGATCACGTTCGTTGCATAAGGCAGCGAAGCGATTAAAAATCACCGAAACAGAAAGATTTCCCTGTTTAAGATCAATCAGAGAGTGATCGATCTGAAAAAGTCACACTCGATCTGTGCGGTCATACATCTCACGAAGATGATCCCATAAGATCTGAGCGTCTTCGGTGGGTGGAAGTCCAGTGGTGACATCTGGCAAGATCGTGTTCCCAATCCAGGTGCAAACCAGTTGGTAGCACTTCCGTCACTGACGAGCAAGGCGGGGATCATCCGGGAAAGGCACCGATCCATTGAGAAATCCGTCTTTGTCCTTCGTGAGAAGGGCACGACAGATTTCACGAGACCAAACGGGGTAGCTGTCGGCGTCGGTGAGGGGTTGAGCCACCAAACAAAGCTCTGGGCCGTCGGAGACAACGGTGTAGAGGGGATCTTCGGGTTCGATGTGATTTCCCACGGTGGCAAAATTGGGAATGACGTACGGGTAGGGGAACGGGTAGGGTTTGGCACCCGAACCCGAATTCGAACCATCGTGAGAACCCGAAAATTGGGAAAAATTGGGAACCGGGTAGGGATTGCTACCCGAACCCAAAAAAGCGGATCCATCTATGGGACCCGTGAGAAAGGTTTGGCCCATGAGAGACCAACCCGGTCCAAAGAGGTTAGGCCCCGAGGCTGGGTCAGGCCCGGGACCAACAGAGGGGAGAGTGGACGGGGTGGTTATATGGTGTAGGCCAGGGAGAGGTTGAGTCAGATAGGGCCCAGCACCAGGGAGATAATAAGGGGCCCATGGGATGGGTTGACTGAGTGGTGAGGTCATTTGAGGGTTTGTGGGGACACCTGGTGGAGGGGCAGAGGCCGAGAGAGTGCCCAAAGAGACCCCAGAGGCACCAGAAAGGAGAATATCATCGTGGTCAGTGATATCCTCGATCTCAGGAGCATCGGGATCAGAGGTAACGGGCTTAGTAGACTTCGGCATAGTGAGGTAAGGTCTATGTGTTTGAAAAAAAAATTGTGGTTTTGATTACTAATTGCTACACCGGAGTGCTAACGTGTTTGGCAGGTTAGAGCAAAAAAAACAATGAAAGCAAGAGAGAGAGGTAAAGGCAATCAGTGAGGAAAAAAAGAGAGGCGGAAGCGAAAAAGGGAGAACCTAGCTCTGATACCATGTAACAAACTAAGGATGAATGAAAGCATAGGAGTTTGGGAAAGTTGTGTATTACTTTCTTGAGAAAAGATGTACATGACACATTCCTTTTATAATAAGGGAACATACCAAATAAAGAAATAATACAAAGAAATAAAAAGAATATTCACGTTCCTAATTACATAAATAATACCTAAGTGGACTGTGTAATATGGAAAGGAATATTGGCCCAATATTGGAAAATATACATCCGTATCTCCAACATCCAGGCGTTTATTAGAAGGGAAAAAATCACATTATGCAAGGACATCTACCCGACAACAGAAGCCTAAAAACCCGTTCGTCTTTGACAGGGTTTTAGAAAATCCAGGCGCTTAACGTGATGGCAGGCCAGAGTTGGGCAAAGAAAGAGAGGAAATGGATGAAGGGATGAAGAACAGGAATGTGGGCAATGGCATCCAGGAAAGTGAGAGGCTCCGCTGGCTAGACCTGGATGGGGACATTTTGACACTAATATTTTTGCGAGTCTAGGAATTTTAAATGTCTGCAGTGTTACTCGTCTGCTGTTGATATTGACACCAACTTTTGAATATTTTGGGCTATAGTGCGCTTTGGCATAATTATAAACACTCATGCATATAAATTTTCTATTGTCACTTAGCTAGATAATATAGTAGTGAGTTAGTAACGATTTCAATCATGACATCTAGAATTTGATATCTTGTATGAGTAAGTTCGGTGCATGTATTATAATATTTTAAAAAAAAATTGCTTAACCTATTAGCTTAGTCATGAGTTAATAAAAATTTCAATTGTAAGATCTAAACTTAAATATCTATATATAATATACTATTAAAAAGTTTTGATAATTAAAAAATAAAAACTCCGTTATTTAAGCATTTTAGAAAAATAAAGGCTAGTAGATTGAGCTTGCCATCATTAGGCTTTTGTTCAACACCATTTTCTGTACTAAGATAGGTCTTGTCATCTCTAGGCCTTACTTGGAATACAAACATTTGTTAGGCTAGCTACTTCAATTGAAATGGACAAGGTGCAACCTAAACCCACCCCATCGAGAGCCTATCTCGCTAATTGTGCCTTAACAAGATGATTGCAAGCTGTACGATGCAAAGGGCTGTACACAAATCAAAGTCTTGATAAAAATGTTAAAATGTTGGTTGTTTCATTCATCTTCATGAATAACCTACTATGGTTTAACATTCATAAACAAATGTTTGATCATATATTGATTCACGGACGCCGAAAAATACATTCAAACTACATCATAGCCGCCGCAGAACAAGAAAGCATCGGCAGGGAAAGGATTCCGCAGTCCGGTGGCTCTTTTGATGCAGAAAGAGAAATCATCAAATCATCAACAGTGACTGCATGTCAGATAGAGTTAAAAAAAAAAAAAGGAAAAAGAAAACAGTGTCAGCATTCGACGTATGAGGCTACGCTCCCTTTGGATAAGTTAGGAAGACAACCCATTTAAATATGAAAAATAATTATAGTAATATTTATTTACATTATTTTTAGTAGTGAAAGTAAGTTACAAACTTTTTTCTTGGTTAGACAAAAACCACCGCCGATATAACTTTACGAGCCTGCCTATTGGGTTGGGACGACAAATTTGAAATTGGGAAGGCCATTAGGCAACATTTTTATTGATTTAATTCAATTAGCTTTTACAATAGAATCACTAAAAATATATACGTTGTCGACCCTAATCTAAATCTAAATCAAAGTCTAGAGAATCTCATTGATTTGAGTTTGAAATAAAGTTCTTTTTTTTTTTTTTATGAATATGTGAGTTTATTCATCGAAGAATAAAGAAATACATAAGCTTAGGGGCATACCCCAGCATTACAAATCATCTAGGAGAAGATAGAATTTGGAATTCTCCAACTATGACTCAACAAAACATTAGCTTGAAAGAGTTTAATGTTTCTAAATAAAGAAGCTCTTCCACGGACTACTCTCCTAATTTTAGCTAATAACATTGGAATATCAATAAACTTATTCTGGAAACATCTACGATTACGTTCTAGCCATATATAATAAAGACAAGCTAAGAAGGAAAGCTAGAGGAGCTTTGCAGCTAGGTCCTTTCCCTTAGTTGCTTTAATCATCCATTGTAATTCAGATTCCCAATCGTTGATGACCTTACGAATGCCTTGTTGAGCTAGAATAGTTCTCCAAACTTGGTTAGTCCAAATGCACTGAAAGAACAAGTGTGATCTATCTTCATATTGAGAGCCACAGAAATTACAATATAGATCAATTGAGGGGAGCCAGCGAGAAACCACTACTGCTGTAGGTAGTTTGTCTCTACATATGAGCCAACCAATGAAGTTATGTTTGCTGATTCCTCCTGACCATACCAAATTATACCATTCAACTTCAGAGCTCACTTGACGT